>CM055092.1:3303215-3495715 GCA_029204225.1 Diphasiastrum complanatum | reverse complement strand
GATGTACTCTCATTGAGAAAATGATGAAATGTGTGTGTAATGCAAATTTGGAGACAAGCTCTTTGTGCCCTCTCTCTCTACTGTATACATATACATATATACATCTAAATATATATATATATGTGTGTGTGTATTTATATATATATATATATATATATGTGTGTATATAGGTAAGGCGGATCCCGGTACCGCGGGACCATATATGGTACCGCGGTACCATATTGGTCGGCGGTACCAAAAAAAATAATAATTAATTTTTTTTTCGAAAATAACACGAGAATATTTTTTTTTTATATTATGGTACCGCGGATTCCAGGGCGGTACCGTACCGGCGGTACCACTGTTATGGTACCAGCGGTACCATAACAGCGGTACCAGAGGACACTATGATATGTATGTATGTATATATATATATATATACATGTATATATACATATATAAATATATATATATAGATCATAGATTCAACGGTACCGGGATCCGCGAATCCCGGTACCGCGGTCCATACTGATCGTGATACCATAATATATTAATTTTTTTAATATTTAATATATATTATTTTTTTAAAAATATATATATATTTTTTATTGTATTTTAGTGGGCAATATGGGTATCAACTTGAAGCTGTTAACGACAATAGTCCATTTCAAGGTAAATTTATAGCCAAAACAATATCTTTGGGCTTTTTTTTTGGACAGATACAGCATTAAAACATATTAGGAAAAAATATAAAAATAATAAAAATAATAATATATTGTGGTACCGCATTCTACAAGGCGGCACCATAATGGCGGTACCACCATTATGGTACCGGCGGTACCACAAAATATTATGATATAGATATACATGTATATATATATATATATTCAAATTTATGTACACTTTTGCGCATGTATGCATTTAAGGGGCTCACTCCTACCTTAAGCATTGTCACACCCGAGATGCACCCTGCGTCCTCATGAGCTCGAACTTGAGCCCGAGATGCACCCTGCGTCCTCATGAGCTTGAAATTGAGCCTGAGTCCGAGGCCGAGAGACAAAGAGAGAGATTGGGGGGGTTTGAAAATTCTTCGAGAGAAGCGTTGGAATGTGTATAATTTTGAGAACAGCGATCGAGTTCGTAAAGATGAGGAGGAGGCATCCCGAAGGGAGCAAGTTCGTAAAGATGAGGAGGCGCTGCGGAGGGAGCAAGTTTATAAAGATGAGGAGGAGGCATCATGGCAGGAGCAGGCTGAGCAACACAAGGCCGAAACTCTTAAAGAAGGGGCTAGATCAAAGAAGCAGCAGGAGAGCCATGTTCGTAATAAAACGATAAGTTAGACGTTATCCTGGAAAAGGCATCGGGAGTGACCGTTTTGGTTGCATTTGTGGATCAAGATGAGTAGGCGCTCGAGTTTTTTATGCAAGCTACAAAGCCATGAATGGGCCGATCAACGAGACTGCAGAGTTTAAATCAATGATGGGAATCCTTTGGCAACCAGAATGAGCCTGTTGTAGTGTCGCCTTCAAAAGATATGTGTGAAGTTTTGTGTTTTAGAAAGCATTGTGTGAAGTACAAAGGGCCCTGCTGTGAGTCAGAGTTGGCATGCAAATCTGCTTAGGTTGTGTGTTTAATGTGGAGGATGCGAATCTGCTTAGGTTGTGTGTTTAATGTGGAGAATGGTCTCACCAAAAGTTTGAGTATTGCATCTGTGCATTATGAAGTCTTGCAATGTTGATTCTACGATAAAGAGTGAGAAGTAGCATGTGCCTTAGTAATGGCAACATCCTTTCCCTGGGCAGAAGGTTCTAGGAGCCAAAAAAAAATAGTCAATGGATCAATGCGAGCCTACATTCCATTCCAGCGCACATTTGGTTCTACGCTCACCAGGCAGCAAGCACACAGCTGCTCCTATCTACGGCTAGAAACCTCTGGAGGCAGCTACTTAGCCATTAAGTAGCTGTGTGGTTCCACGCTCACCAGGCAGCAAGCACACAGCCGCTCCTATCTAAGGCCAGAAACCTCTGGAGGCAGCCATTAAGTAGTTGTGTGGTTCCACGCTCACCAGGCTGCAGCAAGCACACAACTGCTCCTATCTACGTCCGGAAACCTCTGGAGGCATCCATTAAGTAGTTGTGCTCAACAATGAAGTTTTACTTGTTTGATCAAGAACCTATTCATGTGTTTGAAGAGCAATTTATAGATGGTAGGTTCATTGGGATCGTTCTCAGATCAAGAAACATGATAAGAAGCGCATTGTATTAGAAATTTAGGGACAAATCTTCACATTTTGGCATAAGTACGTTCATTGCAAACATTACTTCGTGATTCAAATAACTGCTCTCCGATTTTCATCTTTTTATCCCTCTTTTTCTGAATATGCAAATGTCTAACTAACTGGGGGCAATACCTGACTTTGGGTGGAATGACACCACGGCAGCGGAATGGAAAAAGGGAGCGGATTAACTATGTGAAGTTTGTGACAAAAAATATTGAAAATTTGCTGCATCAAGGGCTATCGAAAGGAGAAAATCTTCCACATAAAACATATCATTCTCTGTAGCAACAGCAGCCACTTGATGTGCAGGATCTAATCAGCATCTGCACATAAGTCACGGCTATCGAAATCACGCTAGCTACAGGATCCTCTATGTAAATCTTATGTGCAAGTATATCTATATATAAGAGGTTTGTTTTAGTTTCTTTGTTTGTGATAACATCAAATTTTATCTGTGTATTTTTTTCTATAAAGAAGGTGTTGGATCAAAGTGTGGATTTGACAGTTCGATCTCACGTCATTGTAATTGTCAGACCTATCTGGGCCTCCTACAACAGCACCCACCAATGGATTTGGATTTGACTTCCTGCTGGAAAACCAACTGTATCCTTCACCGCATTGGATGCTTGCGGGGTGCTGCTATAGAAATGGCAAGGATGAAGCACGATGATGTACCTGTTGCGGATAGCTGTAGCCGAATCCAACCATATACGATTAGTGCTTTGGATTACCTCCCAAAATATAATCAATCTACATAGAGATCACGTGGAAGACCAATGCGTCATGGAGTGCTTTGAGGCAGAGCGGATTGAAGGAGCACAAATGTGCTTTGTTTTGCATGAAGGCTAGAGAATTCACTGCAAGCTAGGATGAAATGTAGGTGAAATATGAGAAGAGTTGGACCTGCCATCTAGCGAATGTCGCAAGTCTGTCTGGAGTGAGTAAGGTAACCCCACAATTAGAAATTACTCTCTGTGATGCACTCGCTAGGTAATCCGAGTATGTGAGCAGAACAAAAGCTGCATTCGTAACGTATTGTAGATTGCTGCTGCTGTACAACAGGCCACTTGCATGGATGCACCCGTGAATTCTCTCTCTCTCTCTCTCAAAATATAAAGATCATAGGCTTTATGATATGCAATTTATCTTGCACTGAAGTATAAGCACTTTAGACGAATTTGGGGTTATAGTTACTTGAGAGCTTTAGCGAGCAGACGCAGTCATCTGCTCGATTTTTGTGATTTTTGTAGGCTTGCAAACATCGATAGTTGTGATTCACATGGGAAAGATACAAGGATCATTCAACAAGGGAGGCAGCTTAAAAGGCATAAGTGAGCTATTGGATCCATGAGGTCAAAAGTACATCCTCCATCCATAGTGCTCAGACAAATTGGATCATTCTTTTTTTAGTATGTATTGTCTTTTAAGTGATTTTTAGGGCATTTTGATTTTTTGACACGTTCTAGATTTTTTGACATGCTCCAGAACACATTGTCCAAAATGCACGATACATTCCCACCCATTTTGGTCATGCTCCAAAAACAAAGTGATCCCAAATCTATACTCAAGTGGGATGGAGCACGCAGGAAGGATTTTTTGAGCTCTGAGCTCAGCCCAAACACACGCACACACATCCATAAAGACTCACTCTAACCCGTACCCTAAGTACGCACACACACACACATAAACACACGCACATGCACACAAATACACATACACACAAAGACATGCACAACACACAGTGTGCACAACCACAAACACACGTAGATCCACACACACACACACACACACACACATACACAGATAGACTTCGTAAACACACACACACACACTCTCCCCTAGCCTAAGCCTAAAGCCTAAGCTACAGCCTAATCCTAATCCACAACCCACACACACACACTCCCTAAACCCACTCACACTCCGTAAACACACACACACACATACACAAAGCCATTAGGGCTCGCGCACACACGCATGCGCGTGCACGCACGTCTGGAATTGACGCACGTCCGCCATTGCCCGTCAACGACGGGCACTCTTTACATACATACATATATATATATATATATATATATATATGTATCTATATATATATTTAAACTTATGTACAGTTTTGCGCATGTGTATGGGTGCATCATGCATGCTCCTCCCCTCACCCATGCATACACACTTTTAGAGCTAACAAACTTGGGGATGATGCATGTATGGAAAAAAACCATACATAGCTCTCCGCATGCATGCATATACATGGCCTCTCTCTCTCTCTCTCTCTCTCTCTCTCTCTCTCTCTCTCTCTCTCTCATTTTTCTCTCATTGTGCGTGTGGGATCGTGATTATGGCAGCTTTCTTGAGGCCAGGCAGAGTTTTCTTGAGGGCAGTAGCTTTCTTGAGTTTCTTGAGGCATGGCATCTTTCTTGAGGGCGATGGAGAATAGCTGAATGCTCATGGAGACGAAAGAGGAGGAGGAGGAGATTGAGACCATTCGCGGATCCTGTCCAAAAAGCAGCGGTGCTTCACACATGACTTTTCAATTGATTAACGCACACTTTTCTGATTCAAGTGGTGAGATTTTGCAGTGGACTTATAATGAGAGTGAGTGAGAGGTTTGTTCTCGTGCATTTTCTGGATTTTGTTTTAATGTCTATGAATCTGTTTTTTATTCTATGTTACATCTCATCTATCTGCTTAACCCTGCCACTCTGAATCGGCTGCCACTCTGAATCGGATCCAACTGTGACCCACTTCAATCGCGAAGGAAATCTTTCCCAAAATCGCACCAGAATACTCCCTTTACGCAATGGTGCTCCCAGGGTTTTGGATGGTGGACATCGAGAAGGACATCGGGCAACCACGAGACTACATCACAGGTTTGCGTCTATACCTATTCTCTCTGGGTTACATTGGTAGGGAATGATCGAGATTTTGACCTTTGAAAATCAACGTGAGCCACTGCCAATTGAGCAAAAACTCGAGTTCCATTGTTGCCAACTGCCATCGTTGCCCTCTGTCATCTTAGCGCAGGTCAGATTGGAAGGAATGCACTCAATTGATCGCTACCACAATTTTTGAAAATGACCCATGATTTTTGAGCATTCATTCATGCATGAGCTCCGTCGCTGTTGTCTATAGACTGAAAGAATATAAAGTTTTCTCCTTGGAAGCCACATTGAAAGGCGATTCTTCCATGAAAGTCTTACTATTGTCTGTGGAATAATAAAGATGCAACACTTCTCTTTGAAAATCATTATGAAAGGGAATCCTTCCGGAAAGGAGCAATAGTCTTTTCAGAATTTGATCATCCAGGAGGAGAAGTTCTTATTTCTACGGCTGGTATGTACGCTTGGCCAGACCGTCTCTGCTGTTCTTCTGACAAGCCATTTTATGGTGTTTAATTGATTCTTTCTAAGCTATATCTTGAAAATTCTTTCACAAGCAGTCTTCATAATATCTTTCACAAGCAGTATTCATAATATTTGATATACTCAGCTATCTTGCAATTTGATTGGTTCTTTCTAAGCTACATTTCAGGAAATTCCTTTCACAAGTAGTATACATAATGTCCTATAATATATATGCAAACATGTTGGAAGTTAACTTTTTTTCTAAGATACATATCATGAAAGTTCTTTCAGAACCAGTCTTCAATTCTTCATATTATCATATATATCGGTATGAATGCTTTTATTTAAAATTTTCTTGATGTGCCAATCCCAAGAAAAGATACTACAGATGATTTCGAGAACGTTGGACACAACAATAGTGCAAAAGCAATGATAGGAATTTTACATAGGCGATGCAGATCCTAAGTCCCCAGTAGCTCTTAAATCATCACACAGAGTCGTTACATTGACTCCACCTAGAAATGATGACAGCCCTAGGGTGCTCATTTGGATATTCACATATAGTGTTCCTTAGGCAATTTTCGGAGTGGCTATAGCTGTCAATTAACTCAAAATCTCCAAAATCCATTTGCAGTTATGCTACATCACAGTTCTAGGTTGAATAACCCACTTTTCATTCTTTAACAAATTAAGCGAAAGATCTTCCTGTCTGGGTGCTTCAATTGATGATTCACCCTCCTGAAGTAGCTTCACAGGCTGGGGCAGCTGTGAAATAGCTCAAAATTTCGAAAACGCAAATGCAACTATGTTGTATTTTAGCGCTGGTTTAGTTACACCACAACATCGACTTCAAGGATACAAACTAAAGACTGAGCTCTGTCTTCAAATATGGTAGCTCGAGATGTTTCAGTTGGACGTTATGTCTACGGATGTCACCACGGTTCTGAAGATATGGATTATATGGTGCTAATTCCTCCCACGTCTGATAATCAGACCACATTTGAAGTCTCAGCTGCAGGCATGGGACAACAACTCCTTTCTAGCACAATGTTCACAGGGGGATTAAACAGCCTCACCAGGGGTCAAGTGATGGGACAACTATAGGAATTTATTACTTGCTCTATTCGTGGATGTGATTCCAAGGTGATAATAAAAAATGAGAGAAGTGAGGAGTTTGCTCCATGTATTTGTGCCTTCAGGATCTGCAGGGACTGCTACATGGAAGCTAACAAACTGGGGGAAAGTGTCCTAGATGCAGGAAGCCTATGATGTTTTTACAGATGATGAGCTTGCTGCAGTTGAGACTTTTGTCCTAAAGCTGAGATTTTTACCATTAAGTTCTTTTTCCTGTAAAGTCTATTGTATGATATCTCCCTATCACAAGTAACAAAATTGCTTATATATTTTATTTGGGTTTCTACTAGCAGTAGTAGGGGAATTTCTTATGCATTTTGTTATGTTTTTTTGCATTTCCCTCCCCTACCCACACTGCTCTCTATGTTGTAGAGGCCAGAGACATGTATGATCCATTGCTTATGCAGTTGCCAACCACACAACAAGTCAAGGAGCTCAAGTTTGACATCCTTTCTGTTAGAAAGGTCACAAAGGCAACACTTTACTTATAGTCTTTTATTTCACATGAAAGGAAACGAATCGAGATGTATCTCGAGTCTTAGAGTCTCAAGCTCTCTTCTTATTCTATAGACAGATAAAGCACATAGGCACCCACAGTTTGCACATCACAACAACAACATAATAAAAAGATTAAGCCACTTGACACGTCCGCATAGATTCACATGATGAGTGACAAGATTGACCATAAATCTTCAAAACCAAAATCCACAAAACCCAACCCCCGCGGTCCCGGTGGTGTCAAGTTAGAATGGTATACTAAACTTCAAAGAGAGTGGACTGGTGTCTGTGACTAGAGTCGATGAAAGTTAAAGGTCTAAGGATCAAAAGCTGAACATGCAGGTCTGATTTGCTGAGAACATAAGATCCAACCCATGTTTTAGTCTATTGTCAACTTTAGTTTTTAGTATACCTTTGAAAAACTCAACTATGAGCTCACTTTAACATTAGTATTAGGGGTAGATCTAGGGTTAGGATTAGGGTTAAAAAACCTACTGTACGGTATGAAACCGTTGTCCAATATGAACATGCTGTACGGTATAGTACAAACGTATTGTATAGTACGAACCTATCATAGATGAGACTACCAATTTCAGATCCGTACATTCAGTTATGTTCGTACGATCAAAAGTTACAGGGTGTCAAAATTGTACTTCGGTGTTTTGGCCAACATTTGAATTAATTTTGAGTATATTTCGACTTCATGTGATAAATTTATAACCATTTCCGACTTCATGTGAAGATGAACTTGCAATACCAAACGAGGTTCCAAACCGTCCAGTATTCACTTAGATGTGCGTTCGAGCCAAAAACCCTAAAATTAGTATAAGGAACTTGGGCATATTGGACCAAAAACTGGTCAAATCCGGTCAAAACCCCCTAGAAATTCAGACGGAAGGTGGCTACAAGTTTGTGTACTCAACACGAACCCATTGGACCAGTTGCAGTTTGATTCCCATGTCATTTGCCTGAAAACGCCCTCCATGTTGCAAGGAACGCCATTAGGGCACAATAAATGGGCTACTTTCCCTAGAAGTGGTCCAGTATCACCGAACATAGTCCTTTTGTCTGTCGTCTATTCCATACTATGCTGCACGTGGAGACGAACCTCCAAACGAGGTTCCAAATCGTCCAGTATTCACTGAGAAATGTGCACCCGAGCCATAAACCCTAAAAGTAGTATAGGGAAGTTAGGCCGATCAGACCAGAAATTGGTCAAATTCTGTTGAAAACCCCCAAAACTTCGGACAAAAGGTGTCTACAAATTTGTGTGCTCGACACGAAGCCACTGGACCACTTGCAGCTCGATTCCGATGTCATTCGCTTGAAAACGTCCTTTGTGTCGGAAGGAACGCCATTAGGGCACAATGAATGGACTACTTTTTGAATTTCTCGAGAAGTGGTCCAATATCGCTTAACGGACTTCGTTTCTCCTGCCATCTGTTCCATACTGTGCTGCACATGGAGACGAATTTGCAGCACCAAACGAGGTTTCCAACCGTCCTCCAGTATTCACTGAGAAACGTGCGCCCGAGCCATAAACTCTGAAAGTAGTATAGGGAAATTATGTCTAGTAGACCATAAATTGGTCAAATCCAATCGAAATCCTCTAGAACTTCGGACGAAAGGTGGCTACAAGTTTGTGTGCTCGACACGAACCCACTGGACCAGTTGTTTTTTTCAAAAGATCGAATTTTTCAAAGGATCGAATTTTTTTAATGACTTAATTTTTTTTAAATACTCGATTTCAATTTTTTCGATAGACTCGATTTTTTCGAAAGATGTGATTTTTTTAAAAGGATCGAATTTTTTTGAAGGATCAAAATCTTTCGAAGAATTGAATTTTTCAAATGATTCGAACTTTTCAAAAGACTCGAAAGGATTGAATTTTTCCAAGGACTCGAATTTTTCCAAAGACTCGAATTTTTCCAAAGGATCAAATTTTTTCAATGACTCGAATTTTTTCGATGGATTGAATTTTTCTAAAGACTCAAATTTTTTCAGTGATTCTAATTTTTCCAAATGATTGAATTTCTCCAAAGACTCAATTTTTTTTTGAAAAAACTCAAATTTTTGGAAAGACTCGAATTTTTCCAGAGGATCAACTTTTTCCACGAGATCGAATTTTTTCCAAAACCTTGAACTTTTTCAAAGACTCAATTTTTTTTTTCGGAAAGACTCGAATTTTTAAAACGACTTGAATTTTTTTGAAGACTCGAATTTTTCCAAATGATCGAAGTTTTTCAAAGATTTGAATTTTTGGAAAGACATAAATTTGGAAAAACTCGAATTTTTTGAAAGACTCGAATTTTTCCAATGACTCACTCAAATTTTACCAAAGATTCGAATTTTTTTAATGACTCGAATATTTTCGAATGATCAAATTTTTCCAACCCAACGTCGGGCTTGGCAACGAAAGATGCTCATTATTGAGACTGAGCATCGAATTCTAACAAAACACACATGCATACACAACATATTCACTTTGAACTGTGGGCCGCTCATTAACAGACATTTGCAAACACATATCGCCTACCACCTCCATCAACCGTTTTATTAAGATACTCCTTGTGCTATTGTTGAACATGGTTAAATTTTGACCCCTACTATGACTGAGATGTGTGAGATATGTTAGATATTCGAGATGCGAGATCGGCCATCATCCAAATGATCGCCCGCCACCTAGATCGGCCTCCATTGCCCGTCAATGACGGGCACTCTTTACTAGTATATATATATATATATATATACACATGTATATATGTATATACATATGTATATATATATACACATGTATATATGTATATATATATATATATATATATATATATATATATAGTGGTGCATAGCTTAGTTAGCTTGCCACACAAGCCTATGTCAAGCCTGTGGCAGACTGCAACATGCCTACATGGTAGACATCAAGCCTATGTCATGCCTATATGACTTGCCACACAAGCCTATGATAGGCCTACGTGGCTTGCCACATGGCAAGTCCCAAGCCTGCATGGTTTGTCTCATGACATGCCTACG
Source organism: Diphasiastrum complanatum (assembly GCA_029204225.1). Taxonomy (NCBI): domain Eukaryota; kingdom Viridiplantae; phylum Streptophyta; class Lycopodiopsida; order Lycopodiales; family Lycopodiaceae; genus Diphasiastrum; species Diphasiastrum complanatum. Next base: position 3,485,455 of record CM055092.1, on the reverse strand, counting down.
TGGCTTGCCACGTGGCAACTTGTGAGCCCCAGCTCTCTCTCTCTAGGTCCACTCAAGCCTACATGGCAGAGCTTGGTTAGCTTGCCACACAAGCCTATGGCAAGCCTATGTGGTAGCTGTGACATGCTTGCGTGGCAGACATCATACCTATGCCATGCCTATGTGGCCTACCACGCAAGCCTATGGTAGGCCTGCATGGCAACTTTTGAGCCCACCTATATATCTCTCTCTAGGTCCATTCAAAGCTACGTGGTAGAGCCCGGTTTGCTTGCCATACAAGCCTATGGTAGGCCTACATGCTTGCCACATGGCAAACTTCAAGCTTGCGTGACAGTGTGCGACAGGCTTAGCAGATAGCAGACCACGTTGGCAAAGCCTGGTTGGCTTGTCAGCCTATGATGGGCCTACGTGGGTTGCCACGTGGCTAACCCCAAGCCTGCATGATTTTCCTCGTGGCAGCCATACGTGATTGCCACATGGCAGCCTATGATAGACTTGGTAGATAGCAGGCCTATGCGGCCTGTTACACAAGCCTATAGTAGGCCATGTGGCAAGCCACACAAGCCTATGGAAGGCATACGTGGCTTGCCACGTGACAACTTTTGAGCCCCACCTCTTTCTCTCTCTAGGTCCACTCAGGCATGTGTGGCAAAGCCTAATTGGCTTGCTACACAAGCTTATGTTAGACCTACATGGTTTGCCACATGACAAACCCTTAGCTTGCAAGACTTGCCACATGGTAGACCTACGTGGCTTTCCACGTGGCAGCCTGCGACAAGATTGACAAATAGTAGATTTATGACATGCCTATGTGGCTTGCTACACAAGCCTATGGTAGTCCTACGTGGCTTACGACATGGGAAGTATGACCTCCATGGTTTTCTACGTGGCAGGCCTACGTGGCTTGCCACGTGGTAGCTTGCGAGCCCCACCTCTTTCTCTCTCTATGTCCACTCAAGCCTACATGTCAAAGCCTGGTTGGCTTGTCACACAAGCCTATGGCAAGCCTATATGGCAACCAACAACATGCTTGCATGGCAGACATGAGGCCTATGCCATGCCTATGTGGTCTGCCATGCCTCTCCACTGAGGCCTACGTGACAGAGCCTGGTTATCTTGCCACACAAGCCTATGTTAGAACTATGTGGTTTGCCACGTGGCAAACCCCAAGCTTGCATGACTTGCCATGGAGTAGGCCTACATGGCTTGCCACGTGGCAGTCTGCGACAGGCTTGGTAGATATCAGACCTATGACATGCCTATATGGCCTGCTACACAAGCCCATCGAGCCAGGAATTGGTCGGATTCCATAAAAAATGGTCAAAACTTCAAACGGAAATGGACTACTTTCCAACATTCATGAGAATTGGTCCTATGCTGCACGCCGAGACGACCCTGCAGGACTAAACCGGGCTCCAAACGATTCAGTGTTCACACAAAAATGTGCGTCCGAACCAGAAACCCTATACGCAATCCAGGGATTTTAGGCCCGTCGAAATTGGTCGAATTCAGTAAAAAATGGTCAGAACTTCGTATTTTCTTAAGACTCGTATTTTTTCGAAGACTCAAATTTTTTTGAAGACTCGAATTTTTCCAATACTCGAATTGTTGGAAAGACTCGAATTTTTTCGAAGACTTGAATTTTTCCAATGATTTGAATTTTTCCAAGGACTCGAATTTTTTCGAAGGATCGAAGGACCCTTTATACTAAGTCAAAATTTTCAAAAGACTACAAATTTTTTCAAAGACTCAATTTTATCAAAAGACTCGATTTTTTTCCCCAGAGACTCGAATTTTTTAGAAGAGTAGAATTTTTCCAAAGACTCGAATTTTTTTAAAGGCTCAAATTTTTTCAAGGACTCGAATTTTTCCAAAGACTCGAATTGTTTCAAAGACTCGAATGTTAGATATCGAGATGCAAGATGTGCGAGATCGGCCATGATCCAAATCATCATTCGCCACCTAGATCGGCCTCCATTGCCCGTCAACGATGGACATTTTTTACTAGTATATATATGTACATATATATGTATGTACATATATACATATATATGTATATGCACATATCTATATATATATTTAAACTTATGTACACTTTTGCGCATGTGTATGGGTGCATCCTCTTCCTCCCCTCAACCATGCATGAGCTTTTTTTAACTAAAAAAACTTGGGGAGGAGGATGCATGTATGGGGAAAAGGATACATGGCCCTCCTCCCCATGCACGCATGTAAGGGGCTCACTCCAAATTCAAATTATCCTTTACCAACACACATAGTGTTTTGAAGTGCATGTACATACTTTCATGGTGAAAGGTGTTAAACAAATGAAACTTTCATTATCAAAAATTTGAAGGGTGCTCTAAGGATTTTTTAAATTATCATACTTTCCTCGGAAAAGGTTGAAATAAAAATGCATTTCTATGAAGATCGGCCTCCATTGCCCGTCAACGACGAGCACTCTTTACTAGTATATATATATATGTGTATGTGTGTGTGTGTGTACGCACACACACATATATATGTGTGTGTATACATATATATATATACATATGTACATATATATATGTACACACAACACACACACACACACACACACACACACACACACACACATAAAGATATTTGTGTGACACGTTTGTGCCTATGCATGGGGTAGGAGGATGCATGGGGTGGGCACCCATGCATCCTCCTACCTTCTAAAAAACTAACTAAAATTTTTACATGCATGCATGGGGAAGAGGATGTATGCATCCTACCCCTACCCCATGTATGCACATTAGTCCCATCCTATTCAAATTCAACAGATCTTCCCGCTCTCTCTCTCTCTCTCTCTCTCTCTCTCTCTCTCTCTCTCTCTCTCTCTCTCTCTCTCTCTCTCTCGCAAGATCCAAGAGTAAGAGCATGAGGCTCAGATGATCGACGGAAGGGTTTGGACTCTCAGTTGTGGCATGCATGCGCAGGGGGGATGGTGCAGTTGATTTCATTTGGTTTTGATTTTTTTCTTTTGATCCGAGCAACTAATATTACATAGCCATTGCATTTGCTTTTAGTTGTTGTCTGTTGATCCGAGCAGCAAATAATTTGTAGCCATAGTATTTGCGTTTCAGAGTAAGCATTTAGAGTAAGCATGTTTTGTCTCCATGTTTTGACTTTCTTAATGCTATCAGTATCTCTTTATTCGATGCCTATAGTTAATAAACTTTTAATCATTGTTTTGGCGTCAATCGGGATTAAGAGGGTTGTTTAGAAGTACTTTGAACACATCAAGCCCTTTTTCGCTCGCAAATTGGATCCTTCCATATTTGAGTATTCAAACAACACTACAACTAAACCATGGACTAAAGACAAATGCCAACAAATACTACTTTAGGTGGGATGAAATCAAACTGTTTAACCTTCTATTTGAATTATGTGATAAGTTCAGCTGTGGGTTAGGATCTAAATTTTAATACTTTCATACATCATCATGCCATTTGTGAGGGAACCAATTCATGAGTGTAAATTATGTAGAGCCTAGCTTTTGTAAATCTTCTATTTCATATTAGAAGACTTTTAATATGAACACAAAATCTCCTTGGTGAACACAATCTTACCTAATCTCAGTCGCACTTGAGCCAGATCTCTACGATGACCAGATTCTACTACAAGGCATATGGTAATCATCTTGGAATGGGACGCGAATTTTGGAGACAGGAATTTTTGGTTGGAGACTCTAGACACAAATTTTTCTAGACACGAATTTCGGAGACTCAATTTTTGGAGACATGAATTTTTTGTGGAGACTCAATTTTTGGAGACACGATTCCTCCATAAATGAATTTCGCTATAAAGGAATTTTTGGAGATACTTGAAACGGATTTTCTTAGAAACGAATGGATATATATATATATATATATATATATATATATATATATATATACAAAATTGATATGGTCATTTCCCTTTAATGTAAGTTTTTCTTTGGATTGTTTTATTTTAATTAATAAGGCTAACACTTCAAAACTTTAGAGTTAGATGATAACTGGGTTTCTCTCTTAAAACTTGTCATGCAAAAGTGTGGAAGTGTGATGGAACCCCCAAAAAATGGACAAAGTTTGTGGGAAAATGGATCTTATCAACAGCTCATCTTAAACTTGAAAATTACAATGAATGTAAATAGGTGTCATCACAACCATGAGACAACCATGAGAGAGGAAATCAACAATAAAAAACACATAAGAATGATGATAGTAGAAAGTTTCACACACAAAGGAACAAACCTAAATGTGTAAAGATGTGCAAAACAATCTCTAACCATGAAACTAGTCAGATGCACATCAGCAATGCAATACAATGATCTTCAATGTACTAAAAAGATTCAAGTAAGATGGTTGGTTCATGTGCAAGCACACGTCTATGTGAAGAGATTTCAGAATTTGAATTTCAGAGCAGATACCATTGGTCTGAATGCAACTGAGGATGAAAAAGGCATAGACTTTAAATGCCATGTGCCCATCCAACAATGGAGCTTAAGTGAGAGAGTGTCCCTGACACTCACATAAAGCTGGATCGTTGGATGGGCACCTAGCATTTAATGCCTGTGCATACGCTAGTGAAAGGCTGCAAATTCAGGACAGGCTTGAGCTATTTCCAGCTTATGATTTTATGGATAGCCTGTATCTTTGGATGTCAGTTACACGAGCTTTGATTAGATCGGAAGTCTACCCATGGATTTTTTGTTCTTCATGTTGCAAACTAATGTTTCTCTGTAGTCTAGAAACAACTGCTGCTCATCTCTAACAGGAAAAATTGTTGTTAATTTTGGCAGTTCAGGTTTTTGACTTCAAGATCAGCAAAAGCAATGTTTTGCATCGCTGGCTTTCTCACTCATTCACATATTGACAAGTTTTTCTGAGCAACGTAACCTCATATATGCACTAAATAGTCGAGCTTCTTGAACCTCGGTCAGATTGGCTTTCATTTACATCTTCAGATTTATGAGTTTGAAAAGGAGTCAATTGGCTGCTGGATCCCTGAAGTACAATTCTTGATGAAAACAGTTGTTCTTTTTCAAGATGATGCTTAGTTAAGATATTTTAAATTCTTGAAAAGATTCCAAAAGCATTAGGTAGAATCTACATAACCTGAGACCTTTTTTCTTTAATGTGGTAGGCTTTTAAAGTTCATACATAATTATGAGATTTGATTCAACCTTAATCTGCAAGCTTGATAAGCTTGTTGGCTTAGGGTGTCTTGGACATAGGCCCTCTGTAAAGCCTGTATTTGGCCTATCTTCAAACATCATCACTTTCATTCTGCTAGAGATTTTACAAAGAAAAAGAATGTCGATGTATAGTAACTTCCACTAACCTTGTCACTATGACACACTTTATCAAGAGAGTGAGGATTGTGCTTTGCTTATGAAGTCAATAGTTTTGGCAACAACTTTCTACACAAGTACTTTGGGCTATATATGTACTTGTATGGATAGTCTGGATCAAACACAATAGCTTAAGACCAAAACACTTGAAATGAATAAAGCATTGCAAAATTGACTTGCAATGCACTTTGATCGGTGCTTGTGTCTTGAATCGACTCGCAATGCACTGGAGTCTTAGACTTTATTCTCCTCAAGTCAACAACCCAATACAACCATATTGATATGTGTAGGAGTAGTATTTCATCTTGCACTTACATATTCCACAGCTTTTATGTATCACTCAACAAGTGCCATACTTAAATTGAATATCTATATCCATTCGATCGTAAGGGGCCAACTTGGCCTAAACCTCAAAGTTGAAATAGAATCTCTTTGGTGCAGTAAAATTAGAAAGTAACTGGAACTTCCAAAGAAATTTTTTTAATTACTGGAAATTTGCTGCTAAAGTCCCCGTTCAGACATGAGCTGGGAATTACACTGATAGCTACAAGCTATACAAACAATGTTGATCCATGTGTTCAAGATCCTCCACTTTGTGGTTAACACCCAAAAGTTCGTGTTCTAACATAGCAGAAGCCTAGTCAACAAAATAATAATTCGCCATAAATGATCAACATTCTCTAAATGTAGGAAAGTCAACCTTATAAAAAGGCATCATAGAAATTAGAGTATTATAAAAAAAAAGTATTTCCCCACAATACAGCTTAAATATCCACATCAAGCAAGTAGATCAAGGGGAATCAGTCCAATGTCAGCAGCTCTTCTTAGTCGTCAGACAATCAAAGAAGTTGATGACAGTATGCATGTTTGATTATTCGAGTAGGAATTTCCTCTACTATTGATTTGACCTACGTGAAACATAGCATGGACCAGGCATTCTATCAATCAAAATCTTCAAAACAGAATTGTCCAGAAGACTACTGTACAGAAAATGCCGATAAGTCAACCGCCATATTACAAAAAATCAAAAATAAGAACAGTTAGCTTTCTTCTACTTGGACAAAGAGACTAGCATGAGGGTGGAGACCTGCATCTTTCAAAGAAAGATTGAGTTTTTCTTCATTGTACACTGTTCGAGGAAAATTTGACACCAAGCTGTATTTAACAACATCAAAGCTTCCAAGAGAATCCACATAGTCATATACAGACTGCACTGTCACACTGCAATAAAACCTCCGTTCTTTGCGCTCTCCAGTTGGAAACCTAACCACAACCTGCAAAAACAGTCAGCTCTCAGACCTGAGGGTGCTGATGGGACTTCTCTTAGTGCTATATCCACCAAATTGCTTGTACGTTAACAGCATACATACACATCACATCCTCACAAAATCTGAAATATTGATGAGCATCCATGCTGCAGCTATTGGTAAAACTTAAGGCATATCCACCACAGAAAATTGTCTTAACTTCTTATTGTATATTACCAACTGTGAATTTGAACTCCAGATCTCAAGGAGAGGAATGGCAATGTCAACCATCAGGCCACATTTCTAGGAGAAAAAGTAGCTAATTGGAAAGGGTGTAATCAGTTTACCACTCTGCACTGTCAAGAGATATACTTTCGGAGGGAAGGTGCAGACAAGTGTGGAACAACTGACAGATGCTAGCATATCACTTGAAACTCAACAAAAAAAAAGTGGGTGTAGTAGCAGATGAGCTGAAAAATGACCACATGCCAATACAGGTACAGAGAAATATGGGCAATCTATGGGCCTCGATGAAAAACTGATACAGACTAAGGGAAGTTGAATATGTGAGAAGCAAAAGACACATATGCAGAATCAAAAGCTCCATTCTGGCTCCCTTTTCAGGTAATCAAAACCCAACTTGAACATCTGGCCAGATTGCAAAAACCACAATCCAGTGTACATGATATAAAGAAAGATAAAGGTGTGATCCCCTAAATTGGAAAAGCTGCTGCACAAAAGAGATCTGAAAGCGAAGTACATACATGTGTAATATCTGGGCCTTTTTCTGGCTCTGGTCCCAACGACAGAGCCTTTTCCTGCCTGCGTCGTTCAAGTGCAGCTTCTCGCTCTGCTGCTGCTTTAGCTGCTTCTGCTGCAGCCTCTTCTTCCTCTTTCCTTTTCCTCTCTGCCTCTGCTACCTGTCTTGCTGCCCGTTCAGCTTCTTCTTGCCTTCTCTGCTCCCTCTCCTGCCAAGTATTGAAGTAGAAGGAAGAAAATGTCTTATAATTTGAAATGACTGGATAGATTCATTGAAAAGAGAAAGCAGCAAGAGGCAATTAACATCCTACAAAATTGGCCCAAGTCACCATTTTAGGCAGTTGCTGAAGCCTGACAAATGCACCATCTTGCCCAGAATTCCATGTCCAGCATAATCTCAATAATCCTTAGTATTAGCCTCGGCCTAGAGAAATATGAAGTATATCCCTAACAATTAGCAGCCACCTAAAATCTTGGTGCTTGGACAGATAATTTTATAGTATCTTGCACCTCAAACCGAATTTTTGCCTCTAGCAAAATTCCGAAGTTAAATAATAAACTAGGAGTCCAGACCCATGTGCTTTAAAACATTACATTTCCTTCAGCATCTCTTTTGAATCAAGAATTCAATTTTTCTACTGCCACAAGTTTCTAACCATAGACTCGGATCTTCTAATTCAGCAATCTACCTCCATTGAAACAACATCATTGTATGGCACTCCAAGCTCTTCCTGTGTTGTAAGGAAAAACAATTTGTATGCATGCCCTCATAGCATTCTTATCCAGAAACGCAAAGCTATCCTGGAATTCAAAATCGGTTTATCCCAGTTCTTTGACCTAAAGTTTGGCAGTATTACTAGTACAAAGAAACAGAAAGGCTGTATCATGAATGTATACATCATGACAAATTAAGTGATCCTCCTCATCAATCCAAATCTCATGTAATTTGAATAAAACAAACAAAGAAGAATATTTTGCACAATACATCACAAACAATACTTCCTAGCCAGATCTAATCAGCCAATTCATTCAATTTGAATCAGCCCTGAATTGGCAAATCATTTTAAGAGTTTCTGAAAAGATGTTGGATTTATGCATGGGCTTGTGCTTTAGCAAATCAAAATTGCTGCTTCATAGTTTACTACACTGTCATAGTGCAATTAAAATCTACACACAGTGGTCACCCTAAGTCCTGAATTATAGATAGTCTATGCCAAGTGGCTTCAACACTGGGTGTTATAAGCTATTATTTATCAAAAGCTCAAAAAAAGTCTACAACCTAAACTCTTCAACCTAGACTCTTAGCTCCACTGGGAATACAGTATGCTCAGTAGTAGGTACGGTGGGACACTTGTTGCTTGAATCAACATGACTCTTGCTGACATCTCATACATGTACAATGCTGAAAACTTGAATGATTAACAGTGTAAGACAATAGATTACAAACTGTAACTTCTGTGGCTCTTAGAGACAAACTTTTAACTACTTAGAATTCAAAAATTAGCACGTACAGCTCAATGCTCACAGCTCATTGCTCTGGAGTCAGGACTATCTCATTGACCTTAGCATGGTAGCTTTTAGCTAGCTGAGTCTTATTCTTCTCAGTGTTCGGTGCACAGCCTCTCGATTCTTCCCTCTTCCCTATCCTAAATCGTTACCTATATGCTAATATCCTCTCCTGACACTCCCAAGTCCTTACCTAATACCCTTTCCTTAGTACTTAGCACCAACTACCTTACCCTCTTCCCTCTCAAACCCTTTCCTACATTTAAACCTCTCCTTGCCTAAAGGCTAACACCCTTTCCTTCCCCTTGAACCCAAACCCTCTTCCATCTACTCTTCTTACTCTTTCCTTGAAACCTCTTTCCACTCCTTGCTCCCTTATTCTTTCGCTCCCCGTACTCTCAAAAACCTCTTCCCTAACACTCCTTTCTCCTCTCCAATCCCTACCCTATAAAGTTGGTCTCCTAGCTCCAATTTTATTACACCAATTTCAGTCAACCTAAGAATACACATATTACATGGAGAGTAGCAACATGGAAAACACAACACAAACTCAAATGAACATCCAATAAAAATAAATGAAATGTCACGCAGTGAAATCCCATGTTGTGAGTATTATGAAACTTCATAGAAAGTTATGGTATAGATGTTACAACCAGCTAGTTGGGTCACGTGTTTGCACTTTATTAGATGTCCTTTGAATATTATAGGGCTAAGTTTGAGTTTTTGACCCCTTTTATACTTTGAAATGCATTATTTTGACCCATAAAACAGGGTCTGGACCCTAGGCAATCACTAGGTCAAGCTGTGGACATGTGAGCCTCATTTAGCGGTTGATTGATCAAAGACTATAAGTTAGACTAGGCTAATTAGCTTATAGCATACACGTGCCGATCATCATTCTATCACAATTCTATCGCATTGATTGACTTATACCTTTACATTATCTTCCGCTCTATCTACATTTTGCATACGGTTTGGTGTAAAACATGCACGCAGAGATGCAACATTGAAGGATCAAGATGCTTCCCCCAGGTAAGAAAGATTCTTTATTCCATGCAGGGAGTTTTGAGATACAATTGAAAACCAACATGCTCGAAATGTGTTGATTGAGTTCCATTTTTGGAGATACTTTTGACAAGTTGTAGGACTTCTAGAACATCCAAGAAGTGAACTTATTGTGTTTCAATCTCCCTAGAAGGTGTAGTTACAAGTTAAGATTCACTAGCTATGCTAGAAAGCAAGACTTAAGCTAGAAAGTAGGAAGAGAATGCTTAAGGAGGCTAAAGAGGAGCAATCATCATAAACTGAATAAAGAAATACAATGGTGCCCTACTTATACCCTCTCCCTGAATCAAATGGAGGATTCAAAAAAGGGAGGGAAAAGGATTTGGAGGGAAAATAGTGCGCGCCCTCCCAATAGGAGGACCCCCACTCCAAATCAATGTGACCAAGTCCTAAAAATATAACCAAATAGGGCAGAAGGCCAGTTTATGAATGCAAAAGGCCCTTAGGCCTGCTTATGCATAATAACAATAAAAGAATGGACGCGGTGAATGTAATGAGCCAAGTCCATAACTCTCCCCTGCAGAAAAACAAAGCCTTCCACCGGCTAGCAAGCATAATGACTATCTAAAATAATAATGTAAGCATGCTAAATACTGAAAAATCACGAACTAATGGAAATGCTCATGAAGAGGACATAAGTCGTCACAACAGATATCCCAAAAGTATCATAACTGTGTAAAGCAAGTACTAAGCAAATACTACAATAAAGAATAGTCATAGCTAGCCGAATCATGAAGTAGAGGGAACATCTACAATGATATCTGTAGTAGAGGAAAGAACTAAAGCCATGAGGGCTCGAGCCTGATCTGCCAATAATGGTGTATGATAAAACACATCAATAGGCTCCCATGTGGCCTTCCTCAACAGGACGACCATCCCACTGGATCAAAAACTGAATTTGCCGGCAACGTCGACCATGGTGAAGGCGAACCTAGTGAATGGCAGCTGGTAAGAAAGGGAACAACTCAGGATCAACATCATGGCGACAAAAGGAACATCTCGGCCGCGTCATCAAAAACCAAGCAATATGGAACAACCAGGAATGCCAAGGAACCAGAAGAAGATCAAGCAGCAACTAGGAATGCCAAGGTATCCGCAATGCCCAAGCTAGTAGAGGATCAGCCCAAAAGATAGGGACATCATACCAAGGATCCAAAAAGCCCGAGAAGGTAGAACTGCATCAGCAACGGGAAGCCAATAAGGAAACTGAAAAAGAGATGGACACTCATCGCGAATAGCCGCATCATACACGTAACCATCAACCATATGTGCAAGGTGCCCCAAGAAAAGATAGCAGCATCGGAAGACCAACACCAAAGAGTAGGAACATAAGCAGGATAACATGCACGCTGTAACAACATGGAAAAGCAAGCGATATGCCAGGAAACATGGAGCATAAAGAGATCATCCTGACAAAGGATAGCTAAAATGGAGAAATATGCACCAGCATGGTCAAAAGCCCAAGGTATCCATAAGGCCCATGAATGAGAAGTACAATACCCTCAAGGCACATATCACGAGAAGAGCAGCATGCCAAAAGCTCCAGAAGGTCCAAGAAATCAATGCATCATCTAAAAAGACATGATGCATGAAAACAATAGCAACAAATCTAGAAATAGTAGAGGCCCCAACTAAAAAATTGTAGCCGGAAAACTCATCCAGAAAGACCTCATATGGACATACCAATCCATCATAGGATACACCAAAAATGGATGGAGAATCGGATGACCCGTCGGAATTGGCCGCAAGTGTAATCCCAAAGCACACACCAGGCGCACAAGTGAGGAATAGAAGAAATGCACTGGAACGAGGAACAGGATCCGCAACATCAGTAGCAAGCATCGGAGCAATATCCACGTGTATCTGGGAATGAGTATCAAAGCACATATGAGCAACACTGAAGTATATGGCGGCAACATCTCCAAAAACTATCCAAGAGAGGAGAAGGAACTCTCTCAAGGTACCCTGATGGTCTCAGAACACCAGAACAAAGTGGCAACTTAGCATCGGAGACCAAGCGATATGGAGCAACCTGAAATGACAAGGAACCTGAAGATCACCCGGACAAACAGTAGCTGGAACAGAGGCAATAACCCAAGCCATCAGGATATGCCAAGCCTGACAATGAGCAACAATCCAAGGAACACATAGAGAGCCACATGCATAATCATAGAGATATCTGCACCCTAGGCAATCAGTAATATGGAAAAACCAGCACCAATCAACAAGTCCAAATGAAAACCAAGCTATATGTAATAACCAGGAATGCCATATAGCCATAGCATCGGCATGGACTGCAGGAAACCTATATGTAGAAACACAAGGAGACTGAAGGATCCTCGTATACTCATCAAGAAAGATCCCAGCATATAAATACCCTAGATAAGTAATAGTGACCATCTGGCAAATATCCTCGGATGGAAAATGTGTAACTGTAAGGGCGAAAGGCTCATGAATCATGTCAGGAACCGTAGAAATATCATGAGGCAGATCACAAACCTCAAGCAGAGATCCATGGAATAAAGCGAAAGAAGATACAACCTGATCACCAATAGCGAGGGAACCAGCAAACGTGGACCTGTGAAGGACCCCATAGAAATCAGCAAAAACATCGGCCATAACGGACTCAAGAGATGGAGATATAGAGACCAATGGAGAAGATATTGCACCAACCACCGAACCAGGAGGGCTATCTGAGGTAGGTGCAAAAGCAATAGTAGAAATACCACCAAGGTATACGGCCTCAATATCAATGAAACCAGGAATGACCACCGAATACGATATCTATGAATCAAGGCATATAGGCGCAAGGCACGTAGCAACAACCTGTAAATCCGGAGCAGCATCAACCTGAGTAAGAGGACCCACGGACGGTGAAAGTGAAGCAGCAACTAATGTACTCTGAATGGAAAGAAGAGCTGCATCATGAGCCTTTGGCAGGCTACGCATAAACTGCTTCCCGGTAACCAATTGATAGTCACTCTGGGAATCAATACCAGAAAGTAAATGATGCCGACCAACATGTGTAAAAGACAATGTCTGCTGAGAAAGATCCACAGCAACAGTACCAAGTGACGAAAACCAATCTGCACCAAAAATAATGTCATAGCACTCCAGAGGAATAATATAGAAATCTGCCTATTCAGAGAAGTCACCAATGCTATAATCCAAGCCCTGAAACATCTGAGAACTGGAAAAAGAATGGGAATGAGCAACCTCGACACTGAGAGACTGTGTAGCAGAAATAGGTGTAGCACGAATCCTGGTGGAAATGTAACTGCTAATAAATGAATGTGTACTGCCAGGATCCACCAAAGCAATATACTCTCGTCCCAAAATGCGAACACGTAACCGAATAGAATGAGGACCAGGACGCCCACCAGCCCAAGTAGCATAAGCAAGCTGTGCATGGCAAGCGGCGGAAGCAAGATCATCAGGAAGTGGGTCAGCCGGCTCATCAACAGAATGTGGGTCGGGAGTATCAAGAATCTGGATATAAACATCAGAATCATCAAGAGTAAGGGCCTCATGGTAAAAAACAGCGGTAGGAGGACCAGGAGGAACGGTAGTAGAAGAAGCCAAAGTAGGAGAAGCAGTGGAATGAGAGCAAGAAAAATGAGAAGAAGTGGATAACTCAGGATACTTATGCTGCAAGGTAGTAGCCAAGGAGATAGCATCTGAGAGAGTAAGAGGCCGAAAAGATGAGACATCATATCGTAAGGTGTCTCTAAGACCAGCAATAAAACGTGAAATAAGCTCTGTAGGATGAAGATCAGTAAAAAGGTAGGAAAGCTCAATAAACTTATCAATATAAGTAGTCAAATCACTAGTATGGCGAAGGCTATGAAACAGATCATGTTGGTGAACCAACCATTGTGGGTCAATCATAGCCATACAAAGATCATGACGAAAAGTGGGCCATATATGTAACCCCTCACGAGTAGGCTCAAAACGATAAACACGCCACCAAGTTTGAGCTATACCATCTAAATGTAATGCGGCCAACTGCACTTTATGGGTTTCAGTCTATTACCTAAAAAAGTAGGAGAAGGAAATCCTGGTGGTGCGGAGGGAAATCCAGGTGGTGGTACAGAAGACCCGAAAGGAGACCCATAAGGACTAGCACTATATGAAGGGAGACCAAACGTACTACCAAAAGCACCTCCTGAAGATGAAGCAGGAGCAGGCGTACTCAAAATAGGAAATAAAGGTGCTTTACCAGGACATGTCTGGGGGGATGGTATCCCCTCGTGGTAGGATAGTCTCAAGGCTAGAAAGAACACGATTAATACGACTCTCAAGATGATCCATGCGGGCATCAATATGTGTAAAACGATCATCTAAAGAGCTCTGCGGTGGGTTTTCTGATGAAGAAGTTGCCATAGGGACTAAGGAAGAGACAAAACCTGAGGGAGACGACGTTTGTCATCACCCCAACTTAGTCTAACTTCCAAAATCACCAAAAATGGCATAGAAACAACCAATCAAGATGGATAATAATCAGAAAATAAGGGGCTGAGAAAGTAGAATAATGGACAGCAAATGTGCAAGGCCAATAAGTAGAAGGGTTCTAACAAAATGGAAAACGGAAGGAGGAGGGTGTGAGGCTGCAAAATAACAAATATGAGAGGGAAATAGGGGGCTGAAAAAAGAGCAGTATGTGAACAAAAAGAGAGCAAGTAGGTGCAAAAAGGAAGTACAAATGGGCGCAAGCAATACCTGGGTGGGTGATCCGTCGTCCAATCAGTAGTGCCAACAAAGAGAGGTAAAAGCTGAAGATATGACAGAATAGATGCGCCAACCAGCCACCAATCCGAATCCTCAACTCGCGCCAAATAAGCTGAAAAAAGTGCTGAAAGAGGGCGCTAGACAGCCGACAAATAATCAGCAAAATGAGCAGCAACTCGATGGAGAAATCCGTCGAGAATGGTGAGACAATAGGGCGCTGGGCAGCAACTACCAAGATCCACAATATGCTGAAAAATAGGCCGGAAAGGGTGCTAAAGTAAGGCGCCGATCAGCCTCCAATCAATAGCAGAAACGGACAGCAAGTCGGTGAAAAGAACCGTTGAAAATGAGACGGTAGTAGGGCGCTGGACAGCCTCCAATCAATATAAAAAATGGACAGCTAAGTTGGTGACGAAAAGTGTCGAAAAGGTTGAGGTAGTAGGGCGTTGGGCAATAGCTACCAAATCTGCAAAAACAATGAACTTTCGAAAAAATCGACGAAAGTGATGGGTTACCGCTGAAAATGAGATGGTAGTAGGGCGCTGGATAGCCTCCAATCAATATAAAAAATGGACAACAAATCGGTGACGAAAAGTGTCGAAAATGACGAGGTAGTAGGGCGCTGGGCAATAGCTACCAAATCTGCAAAAACAATGAAAATCTGCCGAAAAAATCGACGAAAGTGATGGGTTAGCAGGGCGCTGGACAGCCTCCACCAAAACTGCAAAAAATGATGAAGAAATTGTCGAAAGTGATGGGCAGTAGGGCGCTGGACTGCCACCACCAATCTGCAAAAAATGACGGAGAAAAATCGATGAAAGTGATGGGTGGTAGGGCGCTGGACAGCCTCCACCAATTTGCAGGAAAGTGCTCTGATACCAAGTTACAAGCTAAGATTCACTAGCTATGCTAGAAAGCAGGACTTAAGCTAGAATGCAGGAAGAGAATGCTTAAGGAGGCTAAAGAGGAGCAATAGCATAAACTGAATAAAGAAATACAATGGTGCCTTACTTATACCCTCTCCCTGAATCAAATGGAGGATTCAAAAAAGGGAGGGAAAAGGATTTGGAGGGAAAATAGTGCGCCCTCCCAATAGGAGACCCCAATGTGACCAAGTCCTAAAAATATAACCAAATAGGGCCCAAGGCCAATATATGAATAAAAAGGGCCCTTAGGCCTGCTTATGCATAATAACAATAAAAGAATGGACGCGGCAAATGTAATGAGCCAAGTCCATAACTGGTGTACATCAAAATGAAATCAGAAAGTATGAGAAAGATCGTATTAGAAAACTTGTAAAAACTTAAAAATCAACCTAGAAATTAAAAATCAGGTGTAAGGTGGAATAGAAGCGCTCGATTGTAGGAAGTGTGAACTTCAAAAGATCACCGAAAAGTATACAAAAGGGCATGAAGTAACACTGTCCCCAAAAATTGGCGTATAAATGCTTTAATGAGTCCCAGAGAACGATAGAGTATCAAAATGGCCCAGCTTACAAATCCAGAACTCATACGCCACTTTCTACAATTCTTGTCTCAATATAAAATGGACAAAGTTGAATTTAAACGGAAGAAACAGGTGGTCATCAAGACAATGAATGGTTTTCATAACAAAGATCCAAAGCTTATCAAATGAAGTTCAAATCCAAAACATAAACCCTACTATGTTTTTTGATTCTGAAGTTTATGTTTCTTAATGACATGCACCACAAGGCTTATAAGTTTTTGCCCCAAACCAGGATGGTAAATGATTCTTTGCTGAAGTGACAAAAAATATTAGGGGTACTGAGTAAAGCCATGATGAATATCAGAATACAAAAGACCGCAAAGAACTAGAATGAGCTGAGATTTCTTTATGGAGAGGATGGATATCTCTGTTTCACACAAATGGTGCTGAGATAGCCTTTGTAATGCATGGTGTGTCAAACATAAATGTCCACTCTGTCCTCTCTTAGCACCGTATCAGTGAAGATGAGTCAGCCCCCAGGTATTCATGAACTGGTACATTCACAATAACTGTTTTACATAGTTGTTTCTTTTTACTCTTGTGTGTCCTTTCTGCAGCTGAGTGGAATCAAACCCCGACCTTGAGGAGAGGAACAGAAATATTCCCGTTTTTTTTTCTTAGTTATTGCACGATCGAAGGTAAGCAATCCATAGCACAGAATAATTTCGAAATCCAGTAAGACTTATTTTCTACTCATGAGGAAAGATCTTGTTTTGAAATTTGAATTGTGGTATGAAGGAAACTCTCACAACAATCACTCAGCTACAAGGGAGTCTGTTGTAGCAAACTAATATGAGCACAGAAAAAGTTTAAGCATACTTGATCTGCCTGTAGAGCAGCACGATAAGCTGCATCCTGCTCTTCCCTCAAAAGCCTGTTCAGTGTTCTTTCCTCTTGATCAGCTCGAGCAGCAGCTAGAACGGAGCCCTGCTCTTCAACAACTCGTTGAAGAATTGCAAGCAGTTCAGCTGCCGACTTGAGGCCTTCCACCTACAAGCAACAACATGGTTAAGTGATTAAACTGATAGACTCACAAGAAATTCCCAATACCTACACGTTTTCAGAAAAAACATTCAGGGAAAACCTATTGGACTTCATCATTCATATATAATCGCAACATCAGTCAATCCTTGACAACTACACGGAAGGCTAAAGCTAAAAATTGAGGGAACTCCATAGTGAGCTTATCCATATTGAAAGAATAAAGAGTGTTTCTTCAAAGAAATGATTAAAGAAGCTGCTCCTTCTAAAAGTATATTGAAGACAATTTGCTGCCTATAAACTACAAGAATGCTGGAAATGACTTGTTACTTCAGAGAACTCAAGAAGCATCAAAAATAAGAAAAACTTCCTTTCTAAATTTTCTGAACTGCAGATTGGAATGTTGGCCCTTCAAGTAGGTTGAGTACCTACACCATTGACTTAGGAACAACCTCCAACTATTAGAACTCTTCCAGTGCATAATGTAGAACTTGTTGTTGCTCAAGTGATTTACACAATAAAAGGCTCAAGAACTGCCTTAAGGTGGGGGACAGCCCCTGCCAAGGATTGTCTCTCCCAAAATGACAAATGCTGTAAAATCACGTGCAAACACTAGAATTTTGACAGGGCTGCATTCAAAACAGCATATTAATTTGCTAGAACACTTGACATTTACTAGAATCCACTTTGCCAAAATAAGAGAATCAAATTTTCATGTAGAAAATCATGATTTTAGTTTGTGGAAAGAAAATTTCACAAGCAGCAAATAACAGATCTGCAAATTCTACTACTGATAAACATTAATATTCATTGAGTTGTTGAAGTTCAAGATGTTTCTTTGCCCTTAAATTGTGCTAAGCATAAAATTGTGCAAGCCAAGTAACAAAGCTACTGACATTAAGGTCCATTTTGCAATTTAGACAAGCTGAGCCAAATCACGTATCCTCTGCAACTTCTGCCTACCACTAAAACTTGTGATATCTTTCATGTTAGCCTTCTTCGTGCTTCCCTATTTCTTGGTGCACCTCGTGATGTTGCTTTCACATCTAACATTGAGCTTTTTACTTGCCTTTTAGCTACTATACTTCAAATACACATTCAACAACATCATTGCCACAATTAGTACAACTTCTTGTCCATAGGGATGGAAGGCCTATTGATGAAGCAACACAAGAATCTTTCAATGTTTCTACACATACACCTTCCTTGCAGGAATGGATTCATACACATATTGTTGCACTTTGGGATATTTCAGCCACAAATGATCTTATCAATATTTTACCACCTATTTCACTAGTAAAATAAAGAGACAATCCTTCCACACCTCTTATTATTATAGAGTGCAACTATGAAGTAATCCTCAGGTTGTTGATTCTCTAAGTTCCTACTCGACCAAAAACAGGCCACAAAGGTTGTTGATCACTGGACTTGACTACTAGTTTAAGTCACTTATATAATAGCATTTAATTATTGAGATTCTTTGGCTCTTCGTGGGAGAACTCAAATATACTTGTAGGGCTTTGTCAATGATTATTGTTGGTGATCCTTAATAATCTTTAAAGGTTATTGTTCAATTCTCATCAATTGTGATCTTAGAATTTCTAAGCTTTATGTGGTGTCGTATCTATAAATTTGTTCATAACTAAGCACGGAGAGATTGGAAAGGTAGATTGGATATTGACACTACTTAACAAAGTATTTTTGCCAAAAAAGTTCATCCCCTTTTCTCATGGCTCCTGCAATGCCAAATGTATGACCACCGGTATTCCACATTACCACTGGCCAGAGCCACAGACTTCAACCTCCGAATCACTACTACTTTGAGCTGCGTCAGTTTATAACAAGCCTTGTTTTAGAAGTTGTAGCCATATCTTAGGTGATAGGCTTCAATCATTCCTTGTAAGAATTTTTCTTTGAAAACTAACCTACATATTTCCTTAGTTGGGACAACAAAAAATAGTGTTTTACATACATCTAGTGTGTGAATAGTGGCCTGAGTGAAGTATTCATTGGTTGGAACAATGAGGATCTTTGTTTATTCTGAAATTAGCACATGTTTTGAACTTCAAAATAATCAAATCAGAACAGGAGAAGACTGAAATTCTTTTAAAAACTTCAATCATTCTGACCAATAAGGCCAATCACAAAGGTTTGTGGTTGTTTACCTTGACCATACTTCTTTTGCTCAATGAGTTTGTTTGACCAGACAGTGGAACATACAATTTTAGGCAAATTACAATTATATGGTCTTTTCAAAATATGTCCAATATATAAGGAGATTAAAATGATCCAAATGAATCCCACAAAGAGTAAAACGATATTCTCTAACAATTCATATGGCAACACGATCATTTGTCGGGAAAGCAGAGAAGAAATAATTGGAGCTTCAGCTATAAATAGGAATAAATGCAATAAACCTACAAAATCTAAAAGGAAAACAAAAACCTTAACCTGTGTATTAAGTACATGAAAAAGGAAAGCATCCACATGATGATTAGCACCTGCTGTAGAAGAGCAATGCGCTGGTTTGAAGATGACATGACAACAGCACAGAAAGGAAAAGCAGAGGCCCTTAAGCTGTTGCTCATTTGGAAACCCTCGCTCGATCGCACATCTGCACCCCAGGAAACAAAGTTTTCATTGACAAACTGCACCACTGCTTCCGAGCACATTGTTCCTTCACAGAAGGGAGGAGAATCGACATGTTCAGGAGAGTGAAGATAGACAAACAAAAATTTGAACTCGGTAGTGGCTCGCCTTAGGGCTTCCATAAATGTAGTAGTCTGAAAATGGGGATGGTATTCGCCATACTCCCTCTCGAAATTCCTCACAAACTCCACTGCCTCGGCTGCACCAACAGGCAGCGGCAACAGGGAAGCCTCCCCCCCATCGGCTGCAATTCTGGCTTCCGACCACCCAAGCGCTCCCAGCGAGTACGAAATCGCCCCTCCTGCTATCCACATACCCAATCCAATAGCAGTGTACATCACATTATAGCTCCCTCTAATAATTGAGAAAGGCAAGGTCACTAACTTCCAGATTAACATAGGAGGTTGAGGGTTTCGGGCCACCCCGCCGTCCCTTTCCGATGCACTAGCACTCGCGCCTTCATTGTCATTGTAATGGCGAGTGGAAGCAGCATAATGTGATCTTGCTGAGCTTCCAGGCGCTGCGGCAAAGTCGACAGCACTTGGACTGCCAGAAGAATCAGCAATACCAGTTTTAGGGTTTGATCTATGAGGGAAAGAGGTTGAAGCAGCTGCAACAGCTTCATGTGGATCTGGCCCTCCTTCATTATGGGTGGGGCGTGTGTCCATGAGCATGGCGCTCACTGCTGCATCCAGATCCCAGCCATGAGCCTCCAGAATTTGCCTGCATAATGCTGCGTCTTGCATCCCGGTTACGTCCTGGAAATAGACAAGCTTATCTTCCGAGGATCCTAGTGATGAATCCGCCATGTCTTCCTCCTCCTCCTCGCTCCCTCGCTACTCCCAATCAATCCACTTTGCCTTCCGCCCCGAAGAACAGTCAGTCAGACAGAGTCTCTCTCTCTCTCTCTCTCTCTCTCGGAGTCTCTCTCTCTCTCTATAGATATATATGGGCTTCATGAGTAAAGTAGTTCTCTTCGATGTCCACTTTGCTTTGTCAACTAATCATTACTTTATATATTTTGGGAACATCTATTTTGTTGAAAACTTTTAAGACCTCTCTCTCTCTCTCTCTCTCACTCACTCATTAGCTTGGAGCACTCCAAGATCTCTCACTTTCTCACTCCTTGACCACATGGAGAGTGTGCATTTTGGATGCACCCCAAAGATCGGTTTTGTCTTTGCTTGCCACATGTATAGTGTTCATCTTTGGATGCACTGGCAAGCTAGGCCTCCAGTTTTGAGAGTGCAAAACTTGTCAAATACATGCATTTTCAAGAGCTTGCACTTCTGTTTAATTAAGTTGGTTCTTAAATGTGCACCACATCCACGAACTGGATTTTTTTGGCATCTGGGAAGTAGGTTGAGTTTTTCGATGTGCACATCCAAATCTAGATGACATCCACAAGCAGCTACAAGCTATTTTATATTATTGTTACAACAATAGCCTTATATGTTGCATTGGCATGATGTACATGTCTCACTTCGTTTGATTGGGCCATTACCTCATGTCTGTAGATTAATATATTGTCATGTATGATGTGAAATACATTTTATGTAAGCTTCAAATGTGATATTGTAATTAGATTTGTTGTATTCAGTTGTGACCGAGATGTGACCCATTATTGACTTATCAATCGGGCACTTGTCCCATAGTCGGCTACTTTGGTTAGTCGAGAAGTCACACGTAAGGAAATTAGCCTATCCAGTATATTTTTGACGACATACTCAGGGGCATGTCCTGAGTTTGTCAATATTTTAGCCCATGTTGGGCCCATTAGTCGAACAAGTGCCTATTTTAGTGTGTCGACATGCATGTTAGGGCTTTTGGTATATGTACGGTTTTCTCTTGTAATACAATTAGCTTTTGTTGTGATATCTTTGAGAGCTTGTGAGGAGTGGCTATGGTGATTGATCGATGTAATCTGTATACTACACTAGATCCTATCGAAATTTTTAACTTGGTATCAGAGCGGCAGGACGTTGCATGTATGCACAATCCGGTGGAGCCATCATCGATATCTTTCACCAAGAAGAACAACATGAGAAGCATCTTAGGAGAAAGGACACCGTACGAAGTGCAGGTGGTCCCAATGGCAAGAAGCGACAAAGTTCCTTCGATCAGAGCTTTGGGAAAGTGATCAAAACAATCGCCGTAAGGAGAATTCTAGGAAGAATTTCGAGAAAAATTGCTCAAACAATGAGTTGCTTCAGAATGTGGTTGTGACGAAAAATTGGCCAGAACTTCTTCAGTAATCTATCAATTACAAAAAGGAGCGGATCGACAGGTTTGAGCAGGGTAGTGGCATCTCAAAGCTGATAGGATTTTGAAATCTATTTACAGTGGGAGGAGAGAGCGGCAATTCAGGGAACTAACCATGGCAGCTTAATTTTTGGAAAAAATGTAAAGTCATGGATCTTTCTCCATACTTGACAGAATTGGGCATTGTAAAGTGCTACCCAGCTTGATTACATAAAGTCCAAGTTAATCTCAGAAGGATGGAACCAGCTATGAAGCAATGTGAGAGCAATAGTTTTTTTTCTCAGTTATGAAAGAAAAAAGCTGACTAGGATTTCAGGATGGAAAAACGTGAATCTTTCACTATAGGTGGCTTTTTCTAGAGTAGTAAAAGCACAGTACTGGGTATTCTTGGTGGGGCAACCTAGCTGCCAAGTGGTCGTGGGAGGCCGCGGGCAACAGAAGATGTTGGGGGAGAACTGCAGCAAGGCGCATAAATCATTTTCTCCGATAGCTGGAGAAGAATGCTAAGAGAGAAAGAACCTCCTCGTGGCAACTCACGTGCAACCAATGAGGAGGTGCACATTGTATATAGAAGAAGTCTGCGGCTATAAGGTCTGATTTCAGCATGCCAAATCTTGAGAAACCATCAGATCTATGCAAAAAGAATCGACGATGAAATACATGATCATTAACGGTCATAGGATGGAGATGGACGTCTATAGTTGTTGAAAGGACCATGAAGAGTTCAAGGCCAAACTGTTGGGATTCGTTGCTATTCCACACAATAGAGAGAAGCGAGGAGAATCCTCAATATATGCAACTATGTCTATCAGACTCAGACAGTTTGGAACCTGTCTTACTTGATCACAGCTTCAAGGTCGATGGATCTAAACAGTTGATTCTATAGCCATGCATAGATTGCCTTGTTTATCATATTTAGCTTTGCGGAAGCAGTCTGGGTACATTTATTAGAATGATAAATCAAGCAATATTATCAGTCAGTGTGAAATAATTTAATCTACGAACAACTTTATCTGCGAGCATGAATCTATCTAACAATAAAACGAATAAGTATTCAGCATGTACAACTTAAATTGCTAGAACACTGACAGATTAGTCATGTAGAAAAATACAGTCTGAATGTAGATAGAGAGGCGTTCTTTCTAAGACAATACTATGTAATAACAGAGAGAAAGAACAAGACAATTGCGCTCTCTGTAGATAGTGAATTTAGCTCTCGAAACAATTGATAAGTTGTTGGTTATATACACATGGATAACTAGTTAAAAGAATGGTTAATATGTTGTTTACAAATGGGTTAAGGCACTACATATTGTTTGTGAAATATTCAGCTATGATTATATTTGCTACATTTTCATATTTGGCATATTGAGGCCAACTTTGTTTTTAGACTTAGCGATTGACTTTCCAAAGTTCATTAGTCTAAATGTCATTTGAATAAATACTTTTTGAAAGTGTGGGAAAGTTAGAAGGCGATTTTGAGTAGATTCAAATTTGAATGTTGGGTACTTAGCATTTTGGAGGGAAAGCCAAGTGGCCAAATAGGGTTTGGACCTGTTATAAAATGATGTAACTCATGGAGAGAGTGATCTTCTCTCTTCTCTATCGCATTTCATGCTTATACATGGTTTTCTTGGGTGTTCTACTGTCCATTGGTGCACTATACTTGTGATTGCATGCAATTTTATGTGTAGAATTATCTATATTTGTTATTTTTGGATCCACACGTGTGAAATACAGTAGCTTGCTGGTTTTGTACAGACAGCAATAGTACTTTATCATTTCATTCAAGTTTGATCAAGTTCTATTAGTGTTTGCATCTCATTTTGTGCTGATTTTTCTACATTGGTGAGGTTGATAGTGTATTTCTCTTTCTAACCAAAGACCTTTCAAGTTGATTGGATCTTAATGATCTGAAAACTTTCACATTTTTGACAGTCACTGTCGAATAATATTTGATTTTGTCCGGTCGTGACGTGTGTACCTGTTGATATGCCGATAGTTGAATTGCGGCCAATTGTTCAAGGTAGGTCGAATAAGAGAATCTGCCCAGATGGTCCAGGATGACCGACCAATCGGGTATGGCAGAACAATCGATGATGGCCGAATAAGAGAAGGTGGCCAACAAACAAGATGTGGCCCGAACTATTGGATAACAATAAAACCCATTCCTTTGTATTTCTGCAGACTGTTAGGAAACGTGTGTATTCCTGCGAGGTATGCAACTGTACAAATACTTAGAACATCTTAATGAATGGATCTAGATTAGTAGAGAATAGGGATAGAGAGGATAGAAATCCAACAACCCCACTTAATCTGTATCCGTGAATGCCTTGATTTTCAAATTCAAGACAACACAAAAAATATTGGACCATTGTTGAGCAGAAAAATGTATCCAGAAGTCGATTTTCTGGTGTCAATATCACCTGCCCAATTTGCATCTGTATATCCATGAAGAGTATGGATATCGAATGGATCTCCATCACCATAGCAGATACAAAGGTCTGCAGTGGCTCGTACATATCTGATAACTTTATAAGAGCCTTCCAGTGGATCATGCCAGGATTGGTCGTGTATTGACTCAAGGAACTAATGGCATATGCAAGATCCGGCCTGGTCGGGATCATTGCATATATTGGATATCCTATAATAGATTGATATGGATATCCTTTCATTTCTGCCTTCTCTTCATTGGTTTGAGGGCATTGTTCCTTGGATAACTTAAGACCTGGATCCATGGGATTATGTACAGGCTTCATCAAATTTAATTTTGTCAACAAATTATAAAATTACCTCTGTTGAATGATATAGATAAGTCTTTTGCTTCTGTCTCTGTGGATTTGAATCCCAAGACAATAATGCACTTCTCCTAGATCTGTCATCTCAAACTCTTGGGATAGCATCCTCTTTGTATCCTTTGTCAGAGAAATGTTGTTGCCAAACAGCAACGTATCGTCCACGTAAAGTGTGATGATGACAAAGAATCGATTAACAACTTTGAAGTTTACATTACAGTCTACAGAGCTAGGTTCAAAACCATGCTCTAGAAGACTGTTTCAGACTATACAAAGCTTTACGGAGTTTGCATACTTGTTCTTCTCGACCATTGAGGATATATCCTTCTAGCTGGATCATGTAGATGTCCTCATCGATAACTCCATCGAGGAATGTCGTTTGTACATCCATCTAGTGTACCTCAAGGTTTGCTGCAACAACGTAAGAAAGTAACAGTCGAATAGAGGTATGCTTGACGACTGGGCTGAAGGTTTTAAAGTAGTCGATATTGAAAATTTGAGAAAATCCCTTGCCACGAGTCGAGCTTTCCTTTTATTGATACTGCCATCTGCATTGTATTTGATCTTGAAGATCCATTTGCAGTCGATTATCTTTATGTTTGCTGGTAGGTTGGTGACAGTCCAAGTGTTGTTCCTCAGTAGTGAGTTGTACTATTTGTCCATCGCTTCTCTCCAGAGATCTGAATTGGACCGTGATAAAGCTTCCTCAACTATGGTTGGCTCCTAAATGGAATAGTGGGCAAACTCATCAGTGTATCGGATAGGCTGAGTTTGAATTCTTGTTGATCTTCTGGTTGAAAGTGGTGGCTGCAAAATTTGACCTTGTGTTGGCTGAGTCGGCTACTTTTGAGTTGCAACTTCTTCTTCTTCTTATGGATCTAACTGTATTGAGTGACTGTAGGAAGAAATGGAAATTGTCCTCTGAGAAGAGTCGATTGTCGAGGCAAAAATTGTAGACTGCATCTGGTCCTTGCCCTTCAGATCAATAAACTGATCTTCTATGAAAATCACATCTCTGTTAGTAAAAACTTTATAGGTGTTTTATATTATACAATCTATACATTCCATCGGAATTACAATAGCCAACAAAAATAGTTTTAAATGAATGTCCCACACACAGTTCATCCAATGCAAGTTCGTTATCCTACCCAATGGCTTCCAACTGGCGCCACCTCACACTTCTATCACTCATGACCACCAAAATGTGTGTATCTTTAAGCTAGTCCCAATCCCTCTCTCAAATGAGAAATTTCCAAGTTACAGATGTGTGTGTCAATGCAACTATCACCTGACTCGACACTGCTACTGTCAATCGTACATGTGTGAGCGTTCCCCCAAATGTCACTCGACATTGGTCGGTTCTAACTCCAAAAGTTAATTTTGATCACGATAATTTTTCACCTGTAACTGACATTCCATGTTTGCCTCTGACCTGTGATTGCTTGCCCTCTCAAAATTGTAGCCAATGATGAGTAGTCACACTACCAAATCGCACTTTTGTCACCAACACTAGTTTTCTCCACACAAATATACTAACATTTGTCCTCATACCACATTTATTGGTTCCAAACACCCTATTACTTTGTTATAAGTAAGTAATAATGATTTTGAAGCGATAATGCCTCATTGTGCCGCCCTGTAGCAACTTTCACCAGCCAAAAAATTGTCCCAAATTTGGCCCTATGTTACCCAAATAGCGAATGTAGCCCATCTTAGTTCGGCCACATCTTCTTTGTTGGCCACCTTCTCTTATTCGACCATCATCGATTGTTCTACCATACTCGATTGATCGGTCATCTTGGACCATCTGGGCAGATTTTCTTATTCGGCCTACCTCAAACAATCGGCCACAATTTAACTATCAGCGTATCAACAAGTACACAAGTCATGACCGGACAAAATCAAATATATCTGACGACGACTACCAACAGCATGTAGTGCCTTAACCCATTTGTAGACAACGGATTAACCATTCTTTAACTAGTTAGTCGTGTGTATATAACCAGCAACTTATTAGTTGGTCGTTCGTTCAGCAAGTGATCGTTTGCTTCCTTCATTGGTAACCGTAAGTGATAACTTATGGAGCTAAACAATGAGATGGGTCAACAGTCATTAGTTGACTTCATAGGAACTCGCAAATCGTTGTCAATGGTTGACTTCATTGATAGCCGTAAGTAGGTTGCTTACATTTTCAGATGGTTGAGGAGAGTTGACTCCGGTTATGGCCTCCATCGTAGGAGCTCATAAGAAGGTCACTTGCAGTGGTCGACGGGATTCCGCAAGTGCTCGTAGATAGTAACCTATGGGTTTTAATGACTTCCTGTGGTTTGCGGTTTGTTGCATTTGCGGTTTGTTGCGGTTTGCGATTTGATATGTTGTATGTACATCCATTTGATGTATTTCCAAATCTACTGCAGTGGCAAATGATAACAAAAGTCGAATAGAAGAATGCTTGACTATGGGATTGAAGTTCCTAGTGTAATTGACATTGTATACCTGAGAAAATCCTTTGGCAAAGTTGTGTCTTTCTCTTGTTGATGCTTCCATCTGCATTGTACTTGACTTTGAAAATCCATTTGCAATCAACTATGTTTCTACTAGCAGGTAATTCGACAATTATCCATGTCTGGTTCTTGATAAGAGATGAATATTCTTTATCCATAGCTTCTTTCCAAAGATCTGAATCAGGCTGACTGAGTGCATCTTGAATAGGCATCGATTCCTGAACAAGGTAGGCTACAGACTTGTCGATATACCAGTTAGGTGGTTTGCTTGCTCTTGAAGATCTTCTGGGTAATAGAGGAAGTTGATTATTTCCATCATACTGTAGTTGCTGAACTGCAACATCATCATCTTCTGATTCATCGTTGATTTGTTGTTCGTCAAAAGTAGAAGAGCTTGGACCTTCAATGGAAATAGTCGACTGAGGAACTGGATAGTTTAATATGTCAAGAGAATTGACAGGTCGGCTCCATGGGAACTGCCTTTTCCTTTGAGGTTTTGAAACTGATCTTCGATGAAGATGACATCCCGGCTAGTGAATATCTTTGACTCGATGGGATTGAACAACTTGTAGGCTTGATCTGAAGTAGTGTAGCTGATGAAAATACATTTGACACTCTGAAACTCGAGCTTTTTCTTCAGATCACGAGGTATCTGCACAAAAACAGTACATCCAAAAACTCGTAGGTTTGATAAAGAAGGTTTGGTACCTATCCAAACTTTGAATGGTGTTTTGTCTGAGAGACCTTTAGTAGGACATCTATTCTGAATATAGGTTGCTGTTGAAACAGCTTCAGTCCAGAAGGATTCAAAAGTGTCGCATGTGATAACATGCACTTTGCCGATTCAACTAAGGTTCTGTTTTTTTGTCTCAACAAGACCATTTGACTGAGGTGAATAGGAGATAATGTATTGTTTCTCAATGTTGTTGCTAAGGCAATACTCCTTGAATTCGGTGGAGATGTATTCTCCCCCATTATATGACCTCATTGCTTTGATTCATTTGCCAGTTTGATTCTCAGCATGCTCTGTGAATTGTCTGAATTTGATGAAAGCCTTTGATTTTTGTTTAATGAAATAAACAACTGTTCTTCAGGAGAATTCGTCAATAAAAGTAATGAACTACTTTGCATCTAGCAATGAAGGAGTTTGCATAGGTCCACATATATCTGTATGAACTACATCTAACAGACCTTTTGTTGCATGCCTATGGTTTGATCTAAAAGAAATCCTAGCCTGCTTTCCAAAGATACAACTATGATAGATATGGAGATTGACCTTACCAGAAGGATAGTCGAGATCAAGAACCATGGATTGTCTGGACATATTCAAAACATATGCATAATTCAAGTGTCCTAAGCGATGATGCCATAGTAATGCTTTATTGATTAGAACAAAGGTTTTCAAGGCTTGACTAGACTCAGAATAACAATGTGCCAATATATATAAATAATCCTGTCTCTTGCCGAGTGCAAGGATCTTATTACTCCTATCAATAATTTTGCATTAATCAGATTCAAATTCTACCTTAAGGCCTAAATCTGTAATTCTACTTTCTGATAATAGATTTATAGAGAGTTTAGGAACATATAAGACCTTTGATAGTAGTTTGAATTGATCATGCTGGAATCGCAATCTTACAGTACCTTCACCTTCAATAGCGTGAGTGTGAAAGATTTCAGATCCTTAAGATCCAATCTACTTGAATGATCTTTGGTTAGAAAGAGAAATACACTACCAATTTCACCAATGTAGAAAAATCAACATCTACACACAATTTGAGATGCAAACACTAATAGAACTTGATCAAACTTGAATGACATGATTATGTACTATTGTTGTCCGTACAAAACCAGCAAGCTATTGTATTTCACACGTGTGGATCCAAAAATAGCAAATATAGATCATTCTACACAGAATTGCATGAAATGAGATAGAGAAGAGAGAAGATGACTCTCTCCACGAGTTACATCCTTTTATAACAGGTCCAAACCCTATTTGGCCACTTGGCTTTCCCACCAAAATGCTAACCCTACCAATTTTGGGTCTAGATTCAATGTACCCAACTTATTCAAATTGAATCTACTCAAACTCGCATTCTATCTTTCCCACACTTTCAAAAAGTGTTTATTCAAATGAAATTTAGACTAATGAACTTTGAAAAGTCAACCTCTAAGTCTAAAACAAGTTTTGGCCTCAATATGCCAAATATGGAAATATTGTAAAATGTGGTGAAACTAGTTGAATCTTTCACACTCCCTCTTCAACTAGTTTTAGCATAGACTTTGATAATACTGCAAGTGAAGTCCTATGCTTCATGAACAAGTCTTTTCCCAATGCTTTGGTGAAGATATCAGCTACACATTCCCTTGAAGACACATGTTGGAGCTCCACCTCCTTTGCAACGACTCGCTCCCTCACAAAATGATATTGTATCTCAATATGCTTGCTCCTAGCATGAAAGATAGGATTGGATGCCATTCTTTGGGCTGATTAATTGTCACAAAAGATGATTGGGCTCTCTGAAAAATCTAGCAAGTGAAGATCCTTGATCATCCTTTTGATCCATACCATCTCCTTTGTGCAATGTGTAAGAGCTTTGTACTCGGCCTCACAAGATGACAATGAGATAGTGGCTTGTTTCTTTGACATCCATGATATAGCTCCATCACCTATGAAAATACAATAAGAACTAATGGATTTCCTATCAAAATATTAGGTGATGATCCCTCATACAATATGCCAAAATCTCAAGTTCCAATGATGTACCTCAAAACTTGCTTTCCTAGCTTCCAATGCTCCTAGCATAGTATTTGCCAATAGAACTTTGATCCATCATAAGAATGATCTTCTTCCTAAGAATAGATCTCCTTTCAATGATCATGTAATGCTCAAAATAGAAACAACCATAATTGATATAGAGAATAGTGTCCACTTGGGATGCTTCACTATTTCTTACATCAATTTTACATGTAAAAATGTGACTAAAACATGAAGAATCAAATAGAATGTAAATGAAATAGTTCCACCATGCTTCCAGCTCTGAACTCTCTGGAAAAATATAGCAAACAAACAATAAATGTGAGTGATTAACTTTTTCTTGCATGTCTCCTCCTCCTTTGTCCTTTGTTGCCTTGTATCCACCATGATACTCCATGAATGAGCCTCCATCTTCATCTTGCCACAAGAAACCATCAAACCTTGGAAATCCATGAGTAGGTGAGTACATTAATGATGCAAATCCAGCACCACATGACTCCATAAACCAAGTAGTTTGCACTAGTCCATCTTCAAGATCTACTTGACACAAGAAAATGACCATGAATTCACCAAAAATTGACAATCTCCAAGTATTGGCACCAAGTAGCTCAACACTTGAGAACTTAGCCATGGATGAGTGACATAATGAACCTTCAATAGCTTCATTTTCACCAGCAAAATCAGCCAAGAATGCTAGTACAAATCCAACATCAAAACAATGCTCACCAATGTAGCTAGTTTTACCATATCTTGACAATTTGCACACATCCACATGAAATTGTTCAAACATGAGATAGAACAAGTAAAGTAAACTTGAAAAACACTTCCTTGCTGCTCCTTTGACCTTACTTGAGTCTTCAATATGCTGCAAAAACAGATCCATAACACCTTTGCCAATTACCTCTCCTTTGATGCTCTTGACTAGCTCCAAATTGCCAACTTCCCTTTTGACTAGTTGAAGTGCTTTGAGATCAACCTCTTGATCTTCAACTTGACCATCAAAGTCATTGAACAGAATTTGTTTTCCAGATCCATTACTTGATTTTACAGCAATATAACATCCATCCACTTGCATAGCTTCATGTACACAAGAAGATCTTCCAAAACGATGTTCCACTCTTCATAAGAGATTGATACTCACGGTCCATTGCTTGGATCCACTCCTCTTCTTTCCTTGCTTGATCTACACTTTTAGGCTCATCCAAAGAGGTTAGGAAAGCAACATAATTTCCAAAAATTACTTGCTTACCCTTTTGATCATATGTGAGCCTTGAAGGTACTTGTCTTTCTCTTGATGTTCTCCTTGGCTTTTGACTTGATGAAGGTCCATCATCACCACCATCCAAAGTAGGATCCTTCTCATCAACATCAAGAATGTTAGATCCATCTACTTTACCATCAATCATGCTTGAAGACACCTTTGGAATGTTTCTCTCATAAAAAATGACATCTCTACCAACAATCACTTTGTTAGTAGAAGGAATGTAAACCTTGTAGGCTTTACTCACCTCACTATATCCAACAAAAATACCTCTTCTTGAAGATGGATCCTCCTTGGTCCTATCATCAAGAGTAATGTTGACATAGCATGTGCATCCAAAGGTTCTTAGAAAGTTGACACTCGGCCTCCTCTTGAATAGCATCTCAAAAGGTGTCCTTCCATCCAAAATAGCACTCGGCCACCTATTGCACAAGAAATTGGCACACAACAAAGCTTGATCCCAAAATGGTTTGTCAAGATTAGCACTTAACCTCATAGCTTTAGCACTTTCACATAAAGTTCTATTCTTCCTTTCAGCCACTCCATTTTGTTGTGGGGTCCTTGATGTTGTATACTCCCTCTTGATCCCATGCTCATCACAAAAGGCCTTGAACTTGTTAGATATGTACTCACCACCATTGTCACCTCTCAAGCACTTGATCTTTGTGGAAAATTGGTTCTCCCTTGCATTCTTGAACTTGACAAAGACATCATACACTTCATCCTTGCTCTTTAGTAGATAGATCCAGCAAAATCTACTAAAATCATCAATGAATGTTACATACATCTTAGCTCCACTATTGCTAATTGTAGTAAATCCATGAATATCCGAATGTACAAGTTGAAAAGGCTTTGTAGATCTAGAAATAGATCTAGTATAAGGTAGTCTATGTGACTTAGACAAAGCACAAGACTCACAAACATGCTTGTCATTACTTAAGGAACTTGGAAGACCAATCACAACCTTCTTCCTTGCCATTACCTCCAATGACTTGAAGTTGAGGTGTCCCATCCTTTTGTGCCAAACCTCTTGAATAGAAATTTGCTCCCTTGCAACACATCCAACTTGGTTAGCAATAACACAAGCATCAAGTTTGAAAAACTTCCCTTGCATTTTACCTTTTCCAATCAAGACATCCTTCCTTTTGATCAAACAAGCATCTCCATCAAACTCCACCTCGAGGCCCTTACTTAGCATTTGACTCACACTAAGCAAATTCTTGGTAATAGATGGAATAAACAAGACATCCTCCAAATGAACATTCCTATCTGTAGAGAGAGAAATAGGAATTGTGCCAATCCCTTTTATTGCACACTCACCATCATTGGCTGTGTAGATCACCCTCTTGTCATCTCCATATGCCAACAAAGAAGTGAAGTACTCTTTGTGAAAGGTCATGTGTGAGCTTGCTCCACTATCAATCCACCAAGGATCTAGATCTCCATAATTAGCAAGCATACATGAAGACATCACAAAAGCATCATCATTTGCATCTTGCACATCCAAACCATCCTCATCAAGAGTAGGATTACCTTGCTTGTCTCCTTGATCTCTCTTCTTCTTGTAGCACTCACTTGCAAAGTGTCCTTTGATGCCACAATAGAAGCACTTGAGCTTTGATCTATCCTTATTGTTGCCACTTGAAGAAGCATCCACTTGATCTTGCCCTTTAGACCACTTGCTTTTGGTTTTGCCCTTGAATTTGCCCTTTGTGAACATAGCATCCTCTTGAAGTGTCGATGTAGATCCACCTCTTGCTTGAAGCCTATATTCCTCATTGATCAAGATCTCTTGAAGATCCATCAAACTTGGCAAAGTCTTTTGAATAGCAATACTTTGAACAATGTTAGCATGAGCATCCAACAAGCCATTAAGAATCACTTGAATAAGCTCTCCTTCCTTAATGCTTTCATCTATGCAAGCTAACTCATCATTCAATGCTTTCATTCTCAAAACAAAAGTACTTGGACTTTCTTCATTCTTTTGCAAACAAGAAAAGATTTGCCTTCTTAGAGTCAACATTCTAGAAGTAGACTTGAATTCATAAAGCTTCTTCAATGAATTCCAAGCTTCCAAAGATGATGTGCACTTACCAACTTCCTTGAGAAGTTCATTGGTAACATTCATCTTTATCATGTGTAGAGCGTTCTTGGCCCTCTTATCATACCTCAATTGATCTTGTTGTGTTGCTGGTCTCTCCTCCAAACCTACAACAATATCCAAAACATCATTCATCTCAAGAAGTCCATCCTCACTTTCCATAATGAATAGTTACTTGAGGTAAGCCTATCATTGGCTTCCAACATGACTCCAATTGAGGTTGCCATGTAGCAATGACCTGATCTTCTCTTTCAACCTGTTTCAATGCACAAATCACTCCTTTGAACAACAACAAATGCTTTCAAAAGAAATCACCAAGATTTGAAACTATCTCACAAATTCTCTTCTAGCACTTATCCAAGCAAATCAACACATAGAATCATGGAATCTTGATCAACCTATGATCTATCCTCAATCTAATGACTTTTGCCACTTCCTAAGATTGAAACATACTCAAATGAAGTCCAGCAACCTCACTATCTAGAGATCCAATCAAAATTAGGGTTTTGACAAAATCACAAAAAATTGACTATTCCAAATCTACATACAAATGCTGAAAATTTGATATGCAATCTATAAGCCACCACTTAGGCTGAACCAATGATCCAAAAATCGGCCAAATCCAGCATGTGAACTCAAAAAACAAAATTTCACAAGTAGATTGACCTATTTAGTGTTTGATCTACAAAAGATCCAATCTACAAAAGCAAAAAATCCGATTTTGGTATAGAATCCTCTCTAGCATGCTCTAGACTTGATATCTTCACCAAATCATTGATAGATCTGATTTCCTCCTTCATAACCTGAAACACAAGCTCTGATACCATGTGAAAGATTTCAGATCCTTAAGATCCAATCTACTTGAATGATCTTTGGTTAGAAAGAGAAATACACTACCAATTTCACCAATGTAGAAAAATCAGCATCTACACACAATTTGAGATGCAAACACTAATAGAACTTGATCAAAATTGAATGAAATGATTATGTACTATTGCTGTCCGTACAAAACCAGCAAGCTATTGTATTTCACACGTGTGGATCCAAAAATAACAAATATAGATCATTCTACACATAGAATTGCAAGCAATCACCAAGATAGTGCACCAATGGATAGTAGAACCCAAGAGAACCATGTATAAGCATGAAATGAGATAGAGAAGAGAGAAGATGACTCTCTCCACGAGTTACATCCTTTTATAGTAGGTCCAAACCCTATTTGGCCACTTTGCTTTCCCACCAAAATGCTAACCCTACCAATTTTGGGTCTAGATTCAATGTACTCAACTTATTCAAATTGAATCTACTCAAACTCACATTCTATCTTTCCCACACTTTCAAAAAGTGTTTATTCAAATGAAATCTAGACTAATGAACTTTGAAAAGTCAACCTCTAAGTCTAAAACAAGTTTTGGCCTCAATATGCCAAATATGGAAATATTGTAAAATGTGATGAAACTAGTTGAATATTTCACAGTGAGTACTATTGTTGCCAAGATGAACAAATTTCTTCATGTTGTAAGGTGCACAATAACATATCGCGCAAATTTCGACGTATGCTCAAAAATTTCATAATCTGTCGCAATTCGACACGTCGAGGTCCGACGTCCCAGTAAAAAATCCGAATATCAAAGTCCGGCGATCGGGAAATATGGGCGGCAACCAATTTTTCAAAGGCACGTCGGAGTCCGACATGTCGGATTTCAACATGTAGATGTGGATATGACTTGTCACAGATTTTTTTTTAAAAATACGTGTAATCCGACGTGGACATTGGAATCCGATGCGCGTCGGCTTTTCTCGTCCACATCGGCAAGCCAAAAAGCCTGTCCACGGCATTTGGCACATTTGTCCGGGCCTAAATGAGCACAGACGTTGGATTCCGACGTGTTTGGAGGCCGTCGAATTCCGACGTCTGTTTCAATCTTCCAATTCGCGCGATCCAGCGCCTTCTCTTTCACTTTGTCTTTTGTAGATTTGAGCGTCTTTGGAGCGATTGAGGGCGATCAGTGCTTGAGGGCTTGAAGATCAGTGCTTGGAGGTGCTTGAAGATCAATGCTTGAAGATCATTGTTTGAGGTTGGTACTTGATTTTTGTTTGTTTTGCTTTTTGTTTGTTTGTTTGAGGTTGATGTTTGTTTGTTTGTTTTAAGAGGAGATAGAGAGTGTGAAAGATAAAAAGAGATGGAGAGAGAGAGTGTGTGTGTGTCTATTTTTTTAAATTTTGCATTGATTTAAAATGGTTTTGAATGGTCTTGTAATAGATTATTAGTATTATTTAGGATAGTAGATTTAGGATTATTGGATTTGTAATTTGTGAGAGAGAAAGAGAGAGAAGAGCTGAAGTGTACATGTATGGTTGAAGATATTGAAAGATTTTGGAGTCTTTCTTTAAAAATAAAGTTTTAAGAGAGAGAGAGAGAGAGAGAGAGAGAGAGAGAGAGAGAGAGAGAGAGAGAGAGAGAGAGAGAGAGAGAGAGAGAGAGAGAGAGAGAGAGAGAGAGAGAGAGAGTTTTCTATAATAGATTGTGATAGTGTTTATAATAGATTAATTTTTGATAGTGTTTATAATAGATTGTTAGAATTATTTGAGATAATGTTTAACATTTTGCATTGATGTAGAATTTAAGATTATAGATAAATACATAATCTATGGTAGTAGTTAATAAATTGTTAGATTTTTATTTATTTAGGACTAAGAATGATAGATGAGAGAGAGATGAGAGAGAGAGAGAGAGAGAGAGTGTGTGTGTGTTTTTGTAAACATGTTAATCATTCTACATTGATTTAAGATTTGAGAGAAGAGAGAGAGAGAGAGAGAGAGAGAGAGAGAGAGAGAGAGAGAGAGAGAGAGAGAGAGAGAGAGAGAGAGAGAGAGAGAGAGAGAGAGAGAGAAGAGAGAAAAAGGAAGAAGTGTGTATGTATTGTGTCTTGCATTTTGAATTTAAGATAATGAAGAAAGAGAGAGTGTGTGTGTGTGTGATTTGATTAAGATTTAGGGTAGTAGATGAATAGATTTGTGTGTGTGTGTGTGTTCAACATTTTGCATTGATTTAAAATTTAAGATGTGAGATATATATATATATATATATATATATATATATATATATATATATATATAGAGAGAGAGAGAGAGAGAGAGAGAGAGAGAGAGAGAGAGAGAATGTGTGTGTGTGTGTGTGTGTGTGTGTGTGTGTTTTGTATTATGCATTAGTTTAGGGTCTTTAAGAGTGATAGATAAATAAATAGTGTTTGATATAAAGTTATAAATGTTGTTATTAATAGATTGTTAGAATTATATAAGATAGTGTATGTGTGTTTGAGAGAATGTGTATGTGTTTTGAAATTTGCATTGATCTATAATTTAAGTTAATAGACAAATAGATATAGATATTGTTGGGTAGTAATAGATTGTTAAATTTATAATGTGTGTGTGTGTGTGTGTGTGTGTGTGTGTGTGTGTGTGTGTGTGTGTGTGTGTGTGTGTGTGTGAGAGAGAGAGAGAGAGAGAGAGAGAGAGAGAGAGAGAGAAAAGAGAGAAAAAAAAAGATGTGTGTGTGTGTTTAACATTTTGCATTGATTTAAAATTTAAGATTATAGATAAATACATAGTCTATGGTAGTAATAGATTGTTAGATTTATATTTATTTTGGACTAAGAATAATAGATGAGAGAGAGAGAGAGAGAGAGAGAGAGAGAGAGAGAGAGAGAGAGAGAGAGAGAGAGAGAGAGAGAGAGAGAGAGAGAGAGAGAGAGAGAGAGTTTGTGAACATGTTTAGCATTTTACACTGATTTAAGATTAAAGATTTGAGAGAGAGAGAGAGAGAGAGAGAGAGAGAGAGAGAGAGAGAGAGAGAGAGAGAGAGAGAGAGAGAGAGAGAGAGAGAGAGGGAGGGAGGATGTGTTGTGTTTTGTATTTTGAATTTAAGATGAGAGAGAGAGAGAGAGAGAGAGAGAGAGAGAGAGAGAGAGAGAGAGAGAGAGAATGTGTGTGTGTGTGTGTGTGTGTGTGTGTGTGTGTGTGTGTTTTGTATTATGCATTAGTTTAGGGTATTTAAGAGTGATAGATAAATAAATAGTGTTTGATAGAATTTATATTGGATTTTTAGAAAGAGAGAGAGTGTGTGTGTGTGTGTTTTGATTAAGATTTATAGTAGTAGATGACTAGATAGTGTTTGATGGTAATTGTATGTTTGAATTTGCTTATAATAATGGTTCAATGGTATAATATAGTGTTATTTTTTAATTGCTTGTGCGTGACAAAAATATTCAAAAAAAAGAGAGCAAGCGTTTAAAGAGCGAGCAATTGCACGTTTGCACTTAAGCTTTGAGTGAAGCTTCGAGTGAGTTTACCGGTGAGTTTGTGTTGTTTCAATATGTTTTATTATTAGAATACGTTATCTAACATAGTAAGAAATTAAATGTAATTCATAATTTTCATTTTGCTCAAAGCAATATCGTATTTTATCGCATACACTAGCAATTAATTAATATGCAAAGATAAAATGTAGATAATTAAAATCCCCAATCCTAGGAAAGTGTCTAGCCCTTACTTTTCTCCCGTTAAAGGCGGTTCTAATCTTTCCAACTTGCATGGAAAAACCTACATGCCGTAGGGATGGAATATGTGGTGATATTTTGAAATAGGACATAACCGCAAGGTTTGGGTATTATAATTATCACATTCAACTCTATCTATAAAAATATACATAAAAAATATTGCGATGAATATAAAAAAAAGAATGATAGATAATCATAGATCATTCTCATCATTTACATCATTTTCGTCATCACACAAGTCTTGACACTCATCTGAATCTAGGTCTAGGTATAATCGTAAATTTCCAATCGTGTCTCTTTCATGATGTGAGTTACCCTCATATTCAATCTCCTCTTCTTCTAATTCTATCTCATCCAAACGTGGGGGCCTCAAATTACCCCCAATTTGGTCTTGTACGATCGTAGGAATCTCATCATTTTCATTTGTACTTTCTTCTCCATCATTTTGAGTTTGGATGAGTGGTTCAGGTTCTTTCAAAACGTCGCCAAAATTGGGTGGTGGTTTGTCGTGTGTATCCAATTCAACAATATTTTTTCCTTCAAACACGTGTCGTTTTCTTGCATTAAGTTGGATCACATACCACCATCTTGGGTCTATTCAATCTGGATGGAATATAATTTGCCAAAAAATTAAAAAAAATTAAGTTAGTATTATAAGATTGATACATAAATAATTGGATTGCGAATATTAATGACATTGAAATTTTAGAGTCTCACTTGTTCGCAATGTCGTGGCAATACTAAAATGTCATGAGAGTCTATCGATATACATTTTGTTGAGTCGATTTGAAAAAACTTTGAGTTATCATTTCTAATCGTGGCATTGCTTCCACGATAGATGACCTTAAACCATTTTACGTCAAAAATAAAGTATTTGTCGTTAGTCTTGTATCGACTTCATAAATATATTGCAATGTGCCGACATAGTCTAGGTCACCCGAAATGACATTAGGGTCCCTCGCACTAGAACGACTCTCTTGTTGAAAGTTGGCCATTATACCACAATCATATGTACGCCGCTTGTTGTCAACTCTCTCAACACGGTAGTGGTGTCCATATGCCCACATGGTAGTGTATGATGTATACTAAAACACAAAAAAAAAAAAACTAATGTGTGTAATTAGAAATACTATTCATATATTGAGTAGTACAGAAACAAAACTTTACATAAACAATATTACACTAACCTTCCATCCACATCCGCGAACAAATTTCCATTCTAATTCGGTCACTTCTTCTCCGTTTTCGGATGCATTGAGGTGAAAGTCTTTTTTGCACACCATTTTCTTGTGGTACTTCACCCTTAACACGTCCATCTTCTTCTTCACACCACATTTTTGGACTTGCAGGATGCAATTGTGAGATTATTTTGGTGATATAAAACAAAGATTCATGTACAAGCCAACTTTCTGCAATGCTGCCTTCTGGCCTTGTCTTTTGTCTCACAAAGCCCTTCAAAACTTTCATAAAGTGCTCAAGGTAGAACATCCATCTCGTGTGCACAGGTCCTGCAATTGATACTTCTTCGACCAAATGCACTAGAAGATGAACTTGTATATCCAAAAAGGAAGTTGGAAAATCTCTTTCAACAAACATACCATTTCAATCATTTGGATTTTCCCAATTCACTATTTTTTATTTCTTTTGAGGAAATCCACCTGCAAGATTGATAGTACATTAGGTTGTTTAACACATAAAAAAGTTGAAATATCACATATTTATACAAATGCTTAAAAAATTATACAAACCTAATCATCGATGACAAATTGTAAAGTGTATTTCGTACGTCATCATTAAAGAGACCTCGAATAGAAAGCGGAAGTATGAATTGCAACATCTTATGCCAATCATGTGATTTCAATCCACTTAATTTACCATCTTTGGTAAATGACTTGCATAAAGAATGTGCATAGCCTGTTGGAGTTCTCATTTGTTTTATGACATGTTTAACATATGAGAGTTGCTCTTTTGTAAGAATCCACGGCACGCTAGGTAGAATCTCATCTCTACCTTTGGTGTATTGAATTCAATAGGGTCTTTTCACATCGGCCGCCTGTAGATATCTACGAGCTGCGGAGTTGTCTTTTATGCCAATGGTGTGGTTCCATAAGGATTCATCGACATTTTTGAATATGTGCATAGGATCCAATAGATGGTTTATCAATAAATTCCTCCAATAGGGTAATTTATGAAAAATAGACAACTGTTTCATACCATCAATGGATTCATTCCATGAAGAATTAATGTCGTGATATTTAAGCCATTTACCATGCCATTCCGCTACTCCCATGCGTGGAAGTGGTGGAGTAGTTAGAGGATTATCTCCTCGCCCTCCAAAAAATCGCCTATTCAACCTTCGAAAAGGATGATCAGTCGGCAAGTATTTGCGATGATTTTCGTACAACACGTTTTTTAACATATTTGTGCTATGTCGACCCTCCAAAAGTGGTCCACAAATATAACATGCGTTATAACCCGATGTGGTTAAACCTGCATAGTTCATAAACCAAATTAAACATAAGCTTAGTTAGATATACTCAAACGTTAAACCCTAAAACAGATTAGATTCATTATATAGATACCTGAACATTCGCTTAAACCGGTGTAGTCATGCATCGTCCACATTAGAATTCTACGAACAACGAAGTTTCGTTGTTGTAAAGGTCTCGAGATGTCGTAAGCGTGAATACCATTCCAAAGAATGCACAATTCATCGATCAAAGGTGCAAGATACACATCCATGTTCTTGGCCTTGTACTTTCCTGGAATCAATAAAGCCAATAACAAGTGTCCTGTTTTAATACTCAACCATGGAGGTATGTTGTAATTAACGAGCACAACTGGCCATGTGGACCAAGTTGACGCTTGAACGCTAAAAGGATTTACGCCATCCATGGCAAGGCCAAATCTCAAATTACGAGGTTCATTTTTAAACTCGAGCCATTGGTCTTCAATATGTTTCCATGCAGGTGAATCACTTGGTACTCACATCACATCATCCATAGATTAATTTTTGACATGCCAATCCATTAGTTGTGCCAAAGATTTACATCGAAATAAATGTTGCAATCGTGGGATAATTGAAAAATGTGGTAACACTTTTCGTGGCACTTGATCCCCTTGTACGTCATCTCGAAAACGTGAAGCGTTACACACTGGACATTGAAGCTTTTCTAAATGCTCACCTCTATATAGAACATGGTCTTCTGGACATGCATGTATTGTGTCATAATCCATTCCAAGCACGGTCATCATCTTTCGTGCTTCTTTTTGTGTTTTAGGTATCACATTTTCTTTCGGAAGTATTCGATGCAACAATCTAAAAAAAGAGCAATGTGAGTTGTTAGGAAAGAAAAAAACATTAACTTAATGTAAATATGCTATAAAGTATAATAGTTGTGTTATGCGTTAAGTACTCAAATAAAGATGTCACGCTACGGTCACTCCATTTGTATGTTGCTTGAAGGTTTAGAATAAGAATTGATGTAGCTAGTCTCAAAATGGATGCTCCAGGATATAGAGGAGTGTCTGCCTCCTTGCGCAATAGAATCTCGTCTTCATCCATCTCAAATTGTTCGTGATCTCTGTTTTCATTAGAAGATACATGCATATCATCATTCTCATTTGTGTCAAAGTAAGATTCAAACATGTTGTGCATTGCTTCATCGTGTTGCACCTCATCATCATAATCATTAGAATCAAGTTGATTATTCTCTTTTTCGAATTTGTTTGCCTCTTCAATTTGTGTCATTCTTTGTTTTCTCATGTCTATCAAAACTTAACGTTGATTGTAACTAAACACGGATGGATCAACTCCGTGGAATGGCATTCGATGTATTGGCTACACACATGAAACAAATTTCATAAGTGACATATATAGATTGACGAAGATTATAATAAAAAACAATCATATAAAATTAACAAACCTTAACGTCTTCCAAATTCGATGGTTGACC
The DNA here is from genome assembly GCA_029204225.1 of Diphasiastrum complanatum. Classification (NCBI taxonomy): domain Eukaryota; kingdom Viridiplantae; phylum Streptophyta; class Lycopodiopsida; order Lycopodiales; family Lycopodiaceae; genus Diphasiastrum; species Diphasiastrum complanatum. The sequence goes on along the minus strand of CM055092.1, from coordinate 3,443,459 downwards.
TTCTTGTTTTCGTCCAAACTTCCACAAATGATGTTCAACAATGTGTCTTTCACACATCTTTTGTCCATCACACTTGAGGCATGTGCACCATATTTTATTTTGAAAATCATTTCTCTACGAGAAACAAAAATCAAGTACATGTCACTTTAGCACAATATTTTAACTTATAATAACAAAGTTTTTATGAACAAGAACACATGCATGTTTACTACTTACCTTGTTAACTTGAACATTGTCTTCATTGCTAGACTGATCTGAATGTAATTCATCTTGTTGTGATAAACTGCATATATGCACAAGTACAAAACACAAATAACATAAAATTATTGTATGATTCTAATGTTTTAATTTTTAGATATACCTATTCTTATACATTGTCGCTTACATGATTCTTATGCCAATCTTCGTGCAGGTTTGAGCTCTACACGCATATCTCTCTTCTTTTGTTAACACAGGTATGAAAGTCCCACTCCAATATGCATTAAAGTTCTGTAATCGATTTTTTATTCTACTTCATTTCAATATATTAGGGTTTATTGTAATGTATTGTATGTTTATGAATGTAGTAATCATGTCGGGGTCAGGCAGTGGTGAAAGCTCAAGAGACTTTGTAAAAAATTTCTATGAATCATTAACTTCCGAGCAAAGAACACAACTGCAAAATATGCTTAGCCAAAATGAGGGTGGTCCCTCACAAGAGGCCGTGGCTCCCGCCCCCACCAAAGAGTCATCCACAAATCTTTATTATGACGTGGGTCCTCAAGGCAATATAATTGTCAATAGAAAAGGAAGGGTGGTTTTGGACTGACTCTATTCTTTATGCCAATGGTATTTTGACGACAGATTATGTAGTAAATGGTCCGAACAACCTGCCGCCGATAAACGATAGGTTATTGGTAGCCTTCATGACGAATTCCAACAAGAAGAGAAATTCGAGGAGAAGGAAATTCATAAGCATATGAGCTTATGGACTAGGCATCGTCGTGATATGGCACGACAAGCTTATAGGGATGGGCAATCCAAGCCTTCCTGGTGTTCAAGAAATGATTGGAATCGTGTAAAAGCGGATGAACGAACACCAGATAAATACAAGATTCAGAAAGATGATGCGGCCGCTAGGATGCATGGGATAGGCAATCCTAGGTTGGACTCGAGCGTAAAGATGGAATTGCAAACAAGCATGGTAAGTGAACTTACACTACTCTTATAGTTTATCTTTGGTTTTATATGCTTTTATTATTTAATATGCATTATGACAAGCTGCTTCAACGTAGCCTTAATTTCAACTTCAATTGATTTCAACTTCAATTGAATGCATGGATAGTTGGCGGACTATGGACGTCTGCCAACTAAGGAGGAGTACAAATTTGCCTTCAGGGAATCATACGATGCATTAGTCGACAAACTAAAGAGCGAGGGTCATCCTCCAAATGTAAGTACTAGTTTTTGTGTTTATACTAATGTGGTTTGTATTTCGACGTCAATTTTATTTTATTTAATATGATTAAACATTAAATATTAATGTAGTTTGTTTGCTTGTGTTCATGCAGACTGGACGTCACGATGACGACGAGTAGATTAGATTTATAAGTTCTAGTTGATGTTAGATCTAGAAAGACTCGTGCGACATTAAAGCACCAATTTTGTAATACATTAATTCATATTATGAAAAATACTATTATTGCAAATGATGGTGCTATATTGCCATTGCTTTTATATGTGCAATGTTTTTTTTTCAAAAATTGCAATGTCAAATTTAGGGATGTGGATTGGCATAATAATCAATTAAGAAATGTTGGATTTCAAAACAACAATCAATATTATATCTAAAAATCTAAATGAAATTTATGTTGTGCACAAAGCAATGCAATAAAGTATTGTCATTCATAATGAACATGAAGTAATACAATAAAATATAAAATGAAAAGTAGTTTAAGAATGAAAAGTACCTCATGCTTCGTTTGTTGTTTGATCCAAATGTTGAATGCAACTCAAAAATATTGTTTTAAAAACAATTCACGAACATCGCTTCTCCAAGAACTCAACTCCAAGAACAGCACAATAAAAATGTGCGCGCTGTTTTTTACACATTTTTTGTTTTTTTTACCTAATTTGGGACGTCGAAATCTGACATCCTAATGCGTCAGATAGACGTCGGACACACATCGGACATATTTTTTGATCATTCTGTTAACAAACGTCGGAATCCGACAACTTTATAAGACATCGGAATCCGACGTCCAAGCATACATCGGATGGGCGTCGGATGGGCGTCGGACATCCGTCGGTGAAATCTTGGCATTATTCTGTGTTTACAGACGTCGAAATCCGACTGAATTCGGAAACGTTCACAATGCGACATCCACATCACAACGTTTGCAACATCCACGTCAGAGGTTTGTGACATCCACGTCAAAGGTTTGTGAAGTCTTTGGACGTCGCAATGCGACATATACGTCGGCATTGCGACGTCCACGTCATACGTTGCATTGCGACCTCCATGTCAGATCGGGTTTGCGTGATCGGGAAAAACACGTTTCAGAATCCGGCACGTTGTGGCCGTCGTAATGCGACGTTTTTTAAAGTCGTCGGATTCCGATGACCTTATAGCGACGTGTTTTTTCGACGTCTGTGACGAATTACAAAAAAATTAGACTCGCGATTCACATCGCAAATCGCGGCGGGTGCGTATAGGAGTTGAAAATCTCACGTTGATTGGTCATGTGTTGAGTTGTTCCAAAATCAAGAAACCATAAATCATCCAAAAATACGCTTTGGTCTTTGACCAGAATGCGCCTTCATCCACTTCGACCTGGGGAGATGATGAAACTGTGTTTGCATGTTGATCAGGTTGCTTGGCTGCATGCTTCACTTGGAGAATTTGGCAATCCTTAATCTCATGGTTATTGCGCTTGCAATACCTGCAAAACATCTTCTTCTTTGACTATGGATTTGATGGTTGTCCTTGACTTTGAGTCAGCTTCTGATTCATTGTAACCTTCTTGGAGCTTTTCTGTTTCTGTCACTTAGAGCTTTTATTGACATATAGGGCCTGAGAGGAGGAAGTAGACAAAGTGTCTTGAATTCTTCTATTGTCTTCTTGCAGCAACATAGTAATAACTCTACTAAGAGTTAAATATGAGTGTGTCGATATGATCATCACCCAGTTCTTATATGTAGAGGGCAAGCTTGAAAGCAATGTCATAATTGCATCTTGATCGTCTATGACTGATCCGAAAGTGGCCATCTGTTGCAAGAAATTCTTAAACTGGTTAATGTGACTCTGAAGAGAATCACCATTAGACATCTTGAATGTGAAGAATTTCTTTCGTAGATGTAACTGAGTAGTTACGTCCCTTATGTCATATAGTGAGTTCAGGATGTCCCAAACGTCTTTTGACATTTTAGCTTCAGCTATGTGTTCAGTCTGTGTATCTGATATATTGAGGATAATAAGCGCAAAGTTTTACCATCCTTTGATTTCCACTTTGAGTCTTTTGTGTCATCTTCAGGTTTTACTTCTGTACCTATAACAACATCCCATAACTCGTTGTCGATTAGCAAGGTCTTCATTTTAAATTTTCACAAATGATAATTGGATCCATTCAGCTTGTCTATAATAAGACCAGCTTTACTTTGAGAATCCATCTGGAATTTAGTCTGTCGATTGTATCGATGATGCTAAGATGTAGTAATGCCAACAACATGAAATCAATTCTCTGATACTAAAAAGATGAAAGAAATTGAAGAATATAATATCAATTTGATACTGCAAAAGATATCAAGTATTAGAGCTTTAGCTCTGATATCGAAATAGTATTAGGCCCTGAAGAAGAATCGCCGCTCTGATACCATGTCGAAAAGAGGTGTGTGAAAGATACGTTGAACTCAAAAAGAAACGAACTCGAATAAAAAATATTCGAACGACAAGAAAGAAAACTTATCGTGTGCAGCGGAATAAACTATCTTCCTCTTTCTCTATGCATGACTACGCCTATCAATTTCGAACAAAACAATAGTGATAGAAATCACGTTCGATCTTATAGTAACTAACTTTGAGATCATCAGTACTACAATGATTACGTAGCCAAACAATAATACATTGAATTATCAGACAAATAATTTGTCGCGAATCACTAGACAAATAATTAGTCGCGAAGAACTATAGAAACGCATATTTTCTGAGACGAACCTGAACGCAATAAAAGATAGTATTGATTCAGTATGAAAACGAAACAGAAGTAAATGAGTACAATAAGTTGCGGATCAAACCGCGTACTCTATGCTATCTCTGAACGGCTAAAATGAAAGTCTAAATTAAGCGCAATGTTGATATGCAGTAAGCGCAATAGCAATCTCTAAACAACTCTAAGAAGTGAGCTAGAATGCTAAAAAAAAGCTCGCAGACTTGAGAGAGATAGAGCTAACTATTCAAATGCTTGTTGAACTTCTTCTTGAACTTCTTAGAACTGCATGAATATGAACAACTACATATACTAAGCAATTAGGTTGTCAAACGTGATTGCTTGTTGGCTGGTGTCCGCTGGCAATCATCTAGTTCCTTCTCAAAAATTGATTGTTGATAAGCGGTGAAAATTGGTCATAAACAATCTATCTGAATAAATGAACTAAAACTGTCACTCTGCAGAAATGAACTAAAACTGCCACAAGCGATAGTGTCGGCTTTTTGCGAAAAAAACCCGACAGTGTCCTTAAATCTCATTTAGGGTAGCACAACACTTTGCCAAAGCTTTGAAAAATGCAAAAAATACAACTGCATATTTACTCGTAAATTCTGACAGGCGAAAAATGCGAAAAAGATGACACTGCATTTTTTACACGAGATTCTTGACAGGCAAAAAATGTGACACTATTGTCAAACTCTGTGTATTTCTGCAGACTGTGGTAAAATACTTGTAATCTACAGACTGTGTAAAGACATGGGAAAATCCGCAAAACTGGATAAACAATGGATGAGGATTAAAACCGATTAGTCGATTAGTAAGAAGGAGAATAATCCAATAGATTGGAGGGTCAACAATTTGATAGTCTAGATCAAAAACTGAAGAACACTTAGACATGTTACCTATCGATATATAATTAAGGTGACCAAGTCCATGATGCCAAATCAATTCTTTATCAACAGATGCTAATAACTGCTTAAAACACGATCAGTTACAGTATTACAATGACTAAACCTGTCAGGTTTGGGACATACAATACATTTGGTACAAGCTTCAACATTCCATTCTAAAAATCCAATCTAACAGTAATTTCATCTTCAATTATGTGAGAGCTATTGTCTCCGAGGTGAACAAATCTCTTGGCACTGTAGGCCGAATAATCGATGAACCATTCTTGATGGCTTGTGATGTGTTGTGTTGCTCCAGAGTCGAGGAACCATTCCTCCGATTGTTTGTTGACGTGGCAATGGCTCACCATGAAGCCTTTATGCTTGTCATTATCTTCTTGATTCTTCTTCTTTGTGTTGACTGCACAGGCTTGCTAGTCCGGTTGTTTCTTCTTGTCGTTGTTGAACTTCAAAATTCAATAGTCCTGGATTTTATGGTTTGCCCTCTTGCAATATATGCATAAGAGCCTTTTCTTGTTCTGAGCAGGTGGCTAATTCTGGGTCTTCTGTGGTTGCTTCTGATTGTTGTCGGTTTGTTGTGCAGATTTCTTCTTCTATTGCTTCCTGGTGTTCTTCTTCAAGAATAATGCTTGTGAGTCGTTGATGGAGGATGAGGATGCTCCATTCCTTCTTGTTTCCTCCTGCAGTAGCATGATTAAGACTCTAGATAATGTTATATCTGAGTGTGTGGCTATCATCATCACCTAGTTTTCATAAGAGGATGACAAACTGGGCAATAGGTCATAACAGCATCAGAGTCTTCGACTACTGAACCTATTGCAGCCATATGCTCTAATAGAGTCTTAAATTCGTTTATGTGATTCTGAACAAAAACACTATCTGACATTCTGAGTGAGAAGAACTTTCTCCTCAGATACAGCTTTGAAGTGACATCTCTCACTTCCTATAATGTGCATAATATATCCCAAGCTTCTTTTGAGACTTTCATTTTAGCCGCTTAGAGATAGCGTAGAGTACGCGGTTTGATCCGCAGCTTATTGTACTCATTTACTTTTGTTTTGTTTTTATACTGAATCAATACTATCTTTTATTGTGTTCAGGTTCGTCTCAGAATGTATGCGTCTATGTAGTTCTTCGCGACTAATTATTTGTCTAGTGATTCGCGACAAATCATTTGTCTGATAATTCAATGCATTATTGTTTGGCTACGTAATCACCGTAGTATTGATGATTTCAAAGTTAGTTACTATAAGATCGAACGTGATTGCTATCACTATTGTTTTGTTTGAAATTGATAGACATAGTCATGCATATAGAAAGAGGAAGATAGTTTATTCCGCTGCGCATGATAAGTTTTCTTTCTTGTCGTTCGAATATTTTTCATTCGAGTTCGTTTCTTTTCGAGTTTGACCTATCTTTCACACACCTCTTTTCAACACAATTTGCCAAAGCTGTATCATAGGAAAGCAATCAAGAAGACCATTTAAGTCGAATCAAGAACACATTTTTAAAGATCTGCTTGATATTGTGCATACAGATATATGTGGCCCAATGCAAACACCATCATGCAATACTGATACAACAAATTGACTTGACTTACCTAGAATAGGCCATTTAAGAGTATCTCATCAGTGACAATCTTGATACACTGCTCCACAACTACAATGACTTACTAACTACAAAACCCGCAAATCATCACACTCACCACTCACCAAGATCATCCAAAGTGTGATCATTGACTCGTTCTTCATCTTATGTGTGTTTCATCAAGTTTCTTTCTGTTGTCCTTTGGGACATGAGCATATGTTGTGCATCCGAATACTCACAAATGTTTTATTGAAGGTTTGAATCTTGTCCAAACTTCATAAGTAGAGAATATAGATTCCAATGACAACAAGGTGCAAATCATGTGGTTTGGTCCATGGAAGATTTCAGAGGTTCACTGGAGGTGATATTGGCATGCATAGTTGTGAGGGATTTGATGGTGGTTTTGGAGTTCGCATCTTAGTGTATTATCAGGTTTTAGTTTGGAATCATTTAGGGACAGGCTTTGGAGCTAGCTTGAGGGAATACAACAAGGGCACATCACAAGGTAGATGCTCATATCTTCGTGATCAATGATGGCATTGGGATATCTGAGAAGGGTTGGATTGTAGGATGACAGGATGATCATCATGGGACAACTATTTTCATATTGGACTTGAGTCATTGGTTGGGACAGGACTTACAGAGGTGATTCATGATGGAATCAGGATATTGCAAATGCAAATGGGCAAGGCGTGAAGCTTTGTGAGCGAGCTCTAGGATGGAGAGCTAATGGACATCGCAAGGTTGGGTGTGATGGGAGCAAACATTGTGGTGAGTATTTTGCTAGTGATCTACTGGAGGAGAAATTGATGGCGAGGACTTCATGGTGTCTCATTTGGGAGTACCAAATGGCATTACATCAGGGGGCCATTCATTGGCATTGGCATCGATGGAGAGGCATCTACCATCATGGGTGTAGATAAGCTACATATAGCTTTCATGCAGTTGGCTGTATTTGTAGGAGTCTAGGCTTGGCACAAGTATTGGAACCTGGTTGGTTCATATTCTCAGTGGGTGAAATTAGGGAGAGGCCTAGAAGAAGTCACTCAAATCCATATACCTTAGTATGATTGAATTGGGAGACAGTGGTCTCGGGATCCTATGAGCGACGACTTAGGGACATGCTTGCGTTGGCATGATGTCGGGTGGCACATAGCTAGGGAGAGCGAGCGACATTGCTAGGAGCCATGAGGAGCAGATAGTTCTTTGGATATTGGCTAGTCTAGCAGGATGGTGACCAGGATGGAAGACATCAGGTGAGCATAGTATGTGGACAACAAGTCCATTGGAGTGGCACTCAAGGAGATGCTACAGTTGTTCGGGTATGATACATCATTGTATGCATAGTGGATGTTCTTGTTGTCCGATTCTGGGAATGACATGGAATACTCTAGAATATGACAAGAGGCTTCTATTATAATCCAAACAATACATAAATGAAGTAGAGAGTTGGAAGTATTAGAAATAGGTGACCAGTTGCCATCTTGCGTGTGTGAGTCCAACATTGGGCCTTAGGCTAATAAGTGCCATGGAGCACAAATATTCAATAAAGTATTTTAAACTTAGTTTTTGTAAAGTTATTAATTTGGGAAACACAACTTGACCTCAAGAAACACAAAGTGATCTTGACTGTCAAACTTGATCCGGATGGAACTTCAATAGCCAATCAGAGGGGAGGGGGCTCACCTCTCAAATCTATAAGAGGGAGCCATCTCCTTTGTATTTGCTCACCTCCCTTGAGAAGATCAACCTCTTGAGGAGAAGATCTAGAGCCAGGAAGCCTAGATAAGCACGAATAAACCAACCAAGAAAAAGACTTAAAAAAATTGAAACATCAAAGATGAACAACCAAAAATCTAGGCTATTCCAGGATTAGATTCGAACCTGAGATTGACAACCTTAGCATCCTATCACCATGTTTACCCTCTCCATATTGGATGAAAACCCAATACTACAAGACTACTCACCCGGATTAGATCCATAAAATCCCTTCTTTGCCCTCTAGATCTGACCGATTAGGGAGGCACGGAAAGGGTCCAACATGTTTTTGGCGATGTTGTCGGGGAAGCGGTTGGCTATTGATTGTTCTCACCTTCGGGTTGATGTTGGTCATGTTCTCAGTTGCCTCTCTGGCTTGGTCTAGTACTTGAGCTTCTTTCACCCACTCCTTCATGTGTAAAGTTACCTTGCTCAACTATGGGATTCGGGTATTCACCTACATATAAGGAACCGGATGATCCACTAGCAAGACCAGTAGTGGAGGACTTGGACGGCTCCTTCTCTTTTCATTTTTGGGCTCTAGTCTAGATGAATATCAGCATCATAGATGCCTTGGGCTCTCCTACCACACTCATTAGGTGTAGAGGGACATAGACCTCTACTTGTTTCTCCTTTCTCATTGGATACGTTAGATATGGGTGTCCATATCTGCAATCTCGACAAAGAGGTACAAAATTGCCTTGTGGCTTGTAATGGAACTCAGCGATCCTATGGTTTTTTCCACATCCATAACACTTTATGGGTGCTTGGAACCCTGTACCTCTAAGCTGATTAACGTAGATCGATATCAAATCACTATTCGCTCCATCTATGAAATAATGCACTAGGACGGAGTCCTGTGCTTCCTCCTCGGGATAGTAGGGTTCTTCGGTCACTTCGACCATGTTCAACTGCTAGGCAGCTGGTTGCGGGTTTTGCACTACTAAGCCTTGGGTTCTGGGAAGAATGGGTGGTAATGCCAATCTAGGCAATGGTTGGGGTAAGGCACCTTGACGTTGTGCCAATGGGATGAGATTTGGTGTTGGTCGAGTTGTTTGGTTCCTAAGGTTGTGTCGACATTCGTTGGTATTGTGATTGCTCATATTACAGATATGGCAATATCATGCAGGTCGCTCTAACCTCTGTCTCAACTACGGGCACTCGTTTTCAGTGTGGTTGCCAGAGCAGTGTGGACACCAGGTGGATTCTCTCCTTGGATAGGTGTGGGTAGGTCCTAGTTGCAAGTCCTTTAGCATATTATCAACAACCGCGTTAAGGTCAATGGTGAGCTTTTTAATCTACTTATTGCTCTATGTGTGCAACCTCTCTATGGCAGATATAAAGGTATCGGTGCTATTAGATGTAGAGGCGGAAGCATCATCATGTAGTTTATCTTTACGTTTGGCTCTTCATTTCTTTCTGCATCTTCATTCTTGGTCGGAATTATCAGATTCCAAATTAGTGCTCTCACTATCGTCGACTCTCTTAATGGCATCCACGCATGCTACTTAAAAAGACATATACTTGTCTTTTTGTTTCATTTGCTGCCTGATTCCCTTGGGTAGTTGTAGGGTCTTCGATCTGACGTTGTATAGCCCTCTCGCCTGTCAACAAGGGTTAGTTCACTGGATAGGCACCTTACTATGCATAGATGCTACTTCTAGTTAGTTTTCCTACTTTTTATCTAACTCTACCTCCCCTAACACTACTCGCACTAACTCTAGTCCCCTAACTAGCTTCATCATGATTGTTGGTGAAGAGAAAGGATAGAATGGAAGAGAAAGAAGAAGGCAAAGAGAGAAAGAGAGAGAGATGAGATGGAAGTTAGCTCAAATGCTCAATTTTATTGCTTATGAAAAAACCTTAACTAGCATAAACAAAAAGCATGGGAAATGGAAATAACAAGCAAACCACAACAATAACATAAGCAAGAATGATTAGCAAATGAGAATGCTTGAGCTCTCAAAATGATAGAGTCTCCTCCTCTCTATTAAGCATGGAAATAGAGTACAAATGGTGTCTTTTTATAAAATGGGGAAGGCCCTTGCCCCAGATCCTATTGGCTAATATTTACATTGACCTTATCCATTCATCTTGGACCCAACTTGATCCAAGGGTCCACAAAAAGTACATTGAAATTCACAAGATTCATGTGAGTCCCAATCTGGACCCAACTCTAAAAAGTAGTCTCTAAGTTTAAAAATGACTTTGGGCCTCTAGTTTTATTTTAATTCAAAGGCCCAAGTCTATTTTATTTTATTTACAACTTAAGCTTGCGTGCTCATTGGCCATGGGCTTATGCGCGCAGGATGCCATGCCCTCGCAACACATTTTATTAGTCGATTATATTTATTTACAATTCGTTGGGAATACCTCCAACAGGACCCACGGCTTGAAGTAGTGTCGGTCTCTCGGCACTCTACCGGTTCAGTAAAGAGTCTTCTTGGCCTGCCTTTGTTGGATCAGGTAGCCCGTGACGTCTTCCATAAAGTTGATGCGGTCCAGTTTCTTCAAGTCCTTGGGCGTGTGAAGGGACTTGTGGACTCCTGTCAGCCAGTCATGGTTGACCCACGCTTGGAATCTGTGCGTCCAGGGATCACCAAGAAGGGCAGCTCGGTGATACACATGAGCGACTGGCAGTTGATCTTCGACTTTGTCGGAAGCTAGCGCCTTATTAGGATCAAAGAATATGGGGGGGAAAAAATTGTCCCATTTAGTTTCAATCCCCATTAAATGCTCTAAGTCCCGGACGTAAGTGGCTATCGCGCGGACTGTTGGATCAGGACAATTGAAGTAGTTATTGGCGAATATGGTGAGAACCCTTCTGGCATCTACATTCGTATTCCAACCGTACTCTGATGGAATGATCGGCCAATTGCAATTTTGAATTGTGATCTTGTCCAGAGGGGTGCCGCATTCCGCCTATTTGGATCATCGTGTGCATGGCAGGAAGTGCGCGTTCACTCGCAGTTGTTGTGGACTTGTCACATAGGCCCTAATGGCCGCAGGGTCTCTTTCATAAAGCTGCTAATGCTAGTCTGGTTGTGGTTGGAGGGTGGGTAATGCTTGCAGCTCATTGCTCTTTATTGTTTGAGCTGAAAAAGATATCTGTCAGCCGTCTCTAGATGACTCGTGGGGATACTTTGCTAGGAATTCGTTTATTTTCTCCTCCACGGACTTTGGTCTTCGGAAGGCCTGGCTGGCAAATATGGTGCACGAACCTCTGGATGATGTTGCATGTCCTTCCTCTTGCCTTTGGCTGGTACCTGCACCTTGGTCTTGGTCTCGCGTCTCAGCACTCGTATCTGTTGGTCCTTGGTCTTGGCCTTCGGACCCTTGATCTTGACTAAATTCCCATGTTGCTTACTGGCTTTGGTCCTGGCTCGTGCTGGCATGTGCAGTGTCAAAAACGGGTGGCGGTGGAATCACCACGGGGGTGGCCTAGGCCCTTCTTCTCCATGTATTGTTGGCAAGCCTTGAGGGCTTGTTTGGCCTGGGCGAGCTGGTGAGTTGCGCTTGCCCGATATTTATCAAACTTTGTCTAGTAGTTGTTTAATGTTTGGCTATATATCTGCACCTAACGCCTAAAGAGATTCATCTCTGATTTAAATAGCGGCCTTGAGTCTAGTGTAGGTTGAGCTAACCAGGTGAGCTTTTCACTTTGTAGGGCTTTGACTTCCACCCCCCGGCTCGTATTCTCTGTTTTGTAAATTTGTACTTGCGCCTGGAGGAGAGCAAGCTGTTGGGACGCTTCGGATTGAAGCTCCCGCACCTTCGTGGAGGCCTTTGTCAGTGCTTTGGAGAGGCTTTGGATGTATAGATTGAGGCCCTCCTCCTTCCACTGCAGCTTGGCAATCTCTCGATGCCCTTCTTGTTCATGTTGTTGAGCTAGAATCAGCTCGTGTTGCAGCTTTGTGAGTTCCACTCGCAGCTGTGTGTTGCTTGTTGCCAGGTGTAGTACCCTGCTTTCCAAAATAGCCTTGGCTGCTACCGCCTCTAGGATGTATTTGCCCAGAGTCTGGTACGCCGTCATTAAGTCGGTTGGAGCAGTCGGTACACTAGCACTGATAGGGGCTTGTGTGGTATCGGCCCCGACAACTTGTGGAGTTCCGTTGTCATTGTCTTCAATTAGGTTCTCGGGGACCTAATTCCATCTGGGGCGGTGGGATCAGTCCACTCTGGCGATGGTATAAAGATTGTCTGAAGAAATGCGTCATCAGACAACTTGCCCTCGGCAACCTTTGGTGGCGAAACAGGTGGGGTTTGAGAAGCAGCAGTGGAAACTGGGGTGAAGACGGTTTGTCCAAACGAGAGGATGGGAGGAACAGAGGGGAACTAAAGTGTGGTGTGGAAAACGAAAGGTGAGGATGGAGCAGAAATGGTCTGGTGTGGGGGTGAAAAGTTGATGACTTGCATTCACACCAGAGTGCCTGGAGACAACTGAGAATCAGAGGGATTAAACGTGAGGGGAGCAACGGTGGTGGCAGGAGTGATGGAGGATGCAATGGTGATGGACGAAGTAGTGGATAATGGAACATAAATGGGAGTGGTATCAACAGAGAAAATGGGGATGAGAACAAAAACAGTCATGGATGGAACATAAAGAGGGGTAGTGACAACATAGACAAGAGTGGAGGGTTTCACGGAAGAAGAAGTGGCGGTTGTTGATGGAGTGGTTGTGCGTCTTCGGGTAGTAGGTGGAGATGAAGATGAAGAGGTAGCACCACACATTCGTTTGTTGGCCGTTGTGTCAGTAACTACACGTTGGGAGGAGGTGGATGCTACAGACGGCGGATAGAGATTAGTGTGCGGCATGATGGAAGACAAAAGGGTTGAGCGATGGAAACTACACACTTTTGCCTCGAGAAGTGCAAAAGCAAAATTACACAACACAGGGGGCTTGCTGCGATACGCTCACGGTTGTTGGGTTTGATGGAGATGGTTAGTTCACGAATGAGAAAGCTATGCCAATCGTATGGCACAACTGAGGGGCCAGAGATGCCAAAAAGAATTCCACTATCTGACTCAACAACTTGGACTGGATTCTATCCTTGCAAAATTTTGAAACAACCAGAAAGTTGTTCAACAAATGCGCAGCCGTCTGAATGACGGGTTCCGTGATAGCATCTATCAAATAACCATTGTTAGTCTAGATTGGAATTTTTGGTGCAGTTTGGGTGACGAAAGGTTTGATCAGAGTTTTGGCCTGATGATGGGAGATGGGCTGACGGTCGTCATCGGACATAATGCCAATGGTAACTATTGAGTTTGCGTTAATCCTAACCTTGTACATGGTACGTTGGTACAGGAAGTGGAAGCGTGTCTTCGACATGTCCCAGGTGGCGTAAGCATGAAGGACAAGGCCCATGTTAATCTTAGAATGGAAAAGCGTCTGGAAAAATTCCATTGCCTCAAGAAGTGGGCCGGTTGTCTGAAGCCATGGTTGAATCAGAATGTTAGAAGGTAAAGGCCATATCTGTGTGGCTGAGGGGTAGGAAAAACGATGGAAAAGATAAAAAGGTGTGGAAATGACAAAAAAATGTGAATAACGAGTGTTGGATGGCAAGAACTGTAGTTTAGAGCACAGATATGTGTTCAGTATGAGCAGATGATAGCTTGTAAGAAATTTGGTCACAAACAGAGAACTTGAAAATTTCAGTGAAAATTTGAACAGAGCTTCGCCAGCAAAGGTGACAAATGACTCAAATTCAGCCCTTATATAGCGAAAGTTAGAGTGCGTATTTGGTTAAATCCAATTTCCCTTGTTCAGTTCCACCCAAATTTTTGCAGAAACCTTCTTCACAAAATTTTAAGACCTCAGGGAAGTCTGCGAGAGTTTAGAAGGTGATTTGACTGCCCTGCAAAGGTTCCGCGAGGGTTAAGACTGTCTGCGGGGGTTCAACTCTCGTAGGAAGTCATCTCTCACACAACATGTTCCTATGATTGGAATTTCAAGATCAGACCATATAGACAGGATAATTTCACTACTCTGATTCCATTTAGACACCTTGTGAGGGTTGGTAGAATGATTTGATGCTCTGCAAGGGTTTTGAAGATTCAGCTTCTGGGAACCCTCGCACACACTAAAAAATGAAGATTTTCTCATTAGGAACTCTTGTAGAGATTTTTATGGATGCATCTAGGTCAGATCTAGTGACTGTCCAATCCAGAGCTATCTCCCAGGGGATCTCCAAAAAACATGAAAAAAGTACTCTTTTAGAGTGTTTTTTTTTACGAGATCTTGAGCTTTTCTAATTTTTAACTTTTGCAAACTGGTAATTAGCTTCATCCATGCTTGATCTAACTATTGGTAGTTCTCTGGAAGTTTTGATGGACAACTGGTAACAGATCCATTAGTTTTTGGTGAATTTTGTCCTTAATTTGCCATAGTTACTGAGATCGAAGTCTCTGATCTACATATTTAGGGGACTTATTGGCATAATCTGATGATCTGCTTTCTTCTTGATCCCATCTGGATCTGGATTCCTCTTGGATCTTGATGGATTTTTCCGATCTTGCCAGATCTGGCCGAATCTTGATGGATCTAGCTTGATTTGGCTTGATATTCCTAGATCTAGTGGAGATGGCCTATCAGAATAGCTTTTAGTATCGTGCCACCACCAATCTGGATCTATCTCACTGTGGTGGCCAGTACTTGTGCAACTAGCTACCGTTGATAGGTGTATCGAACAGTGTCCCATCTAGCTTCTCTAAATTCACGGCTCCATGATTAAGAATTCCCTTGATCCGATAAGGACCTTCGCTTGTGAATTTTAATTTTCCCTTGATCGCCTTGGTTTTATACATCAGGACCAGATCTCCAGAGCGAAGATCCTTCTTTTGTAACCTGCGATCGTGCCATGCTTTGCGTCTTTCCTTTTCAGCTGCCAATGCATGCACAACTAGTAAGCGTGTTTCACAGGGTTTATGTAGAGCTTTATGGCGTAGTTGTAGAGATTTGGATTCATTAAGGCGTTGTGTTGTGGCAATCCTTAATGAAGGACTAAAAACTCTACTGGCATTACAACATCCTAACCATATACCAATTGGAAAGGTGTTTGATCAGTGCTTCTCTTATTTACTGTCCTGAATGCCCACAGAGCAGCATGCAACTTATGTTCCCAATCTGATCTGCTAGTTTCAACTGTTTTCGTGAGCACGCTACACAGGATCTTATTGGATGATTCTGCTTGCCCATTACCATGAGGATAATAAGGCGTACTGGTTCTATGGATCACGAAAAATTCTTCCAACAGGACCTTGATGGTCTCATTGATGAAATGACTTCCACGATCGCTGACTAGCTCCACCAAGCATCCGAAGTGCACAATGATATTTTTATGAAGGAACTTGGCAGTGGTCCTAGCATCAGCTACTCTACTGCCTTGGCTTCGACCCACTTGGTGAGATAGTCTGTGGCTACGATTATGTATTGAGCTTGGGAACTCCTTGTTGCAGGGTGGATTGGACTGATGTAATTCAATCCCCACTTTTCAAATGGTGCTTGGGCTAAGACCGGGTGCAATAGATCATAATTCAATCTCCTTGGTCTCCTCGCCCTTTGGCACACATCGCACTTTCTCAAGTATTCTTCCGTATCATTATGAATTGTTGGCCACCAACATCCTGATTGTAGGATCTTGCGAACTATAATGTCGAATGCAAAATGGCCTCCACCCATGCCTTCATGTGAAAGCAAAATGACCTAGGTGGCCTCATGAGGGAGAATACATCGCCAAAGAATCCCATCTGGACCTCTTCGATACAACTGGCCGGCAATCAGCTGATAAGGTCTAGCCTTCAAGATCAATTTCCACTGATCCGCCTTTGGTAGTGACTTGTCTGGTTGGCCCTGCATTAAATATTAAACAATGTCGGCAGCCCATTCTAGTACTGTGTCCACGTAAAATAAGACAGCATCGGCCAGCTCATCATCGGGTTGGGTTGCAATCTCCTTTCCCTTGATTTGCGACACATGATCCGCCATGTAGTGTTGTTTTCCCTTGCGAACTACTATCTGAAAATCAAACTCCAACAACAGAAGTAGCCATCTGGTGATTCTCCCAGTGTTGCAACTTTTGTTAACGAGATAGAGCAAGGGTTGATGGTCCATATAAAAAGCAAAATGTGTGGCCATCAGGTAGTGCCAAAATTTCTTAACCGCATAGATCATTGCCAGTGCTTCTCGTTCTGTGGTTGAATAATTCATTTTTGTATCACTAAGCTATCGGCTTGCAAATCGGATTGGAAAATCTTTTTTGTGTTCTCCTGGTTTAGTTACTCCAACTGCATACTTCGATGCATTTGTATGCACATGAAACTCAATGGACCAATTGGGTGGACGTAATATTGGTGCTGAAACCAATGCATTCTTAAACTTTTGGAAAGCCTTTAGGGCTTCCTTGTTCCAATGTAGATCCGTGGTGAGTTTGTAAATTGGTCGGGCTAACTCCGCAAAATCAAGAATGAAGATCCTATAATAGTTAGCACCCCCTTGAAGATGTAGACTTCGCGGATCGTTCCCGGTGGTGGTAGATCAACAATGATTCTGATCTTTGATAGGTCAATGGAGATCTCGTGTCTTGACACTATATGGCCGAGAATCAAGCCATGTGTCACCCATTTTTCTGGATTCAAGGAGATTTCGAAGTTGCGGCATTTTTGTAGCACCTTCTCCAAATTGGATAAGTGTTTAGAGTCTGGTCCATGCACGCACAGATCGTCCAAGAAAATTTCCAAAAATTTTTGCAAATATTCTTTGAATGCCGACTGCATGACTCACTAGAAGGTGCTTGGGGCATTGCAAAGTCCGAATGGCATCACTTTATAAGCATAGGTTGCCCATTCCATGGCAAATGTTGTCTTGTGTTGGTCTTGGGGGGCTATCTTCACCTAGTTGTAGCCGCTAAAGCCATCTAGAAAACTGTAGGCTTCGGCGCCAGCTACTCTGTCAAGAGCACTTTTCGTAAATGGTAAAGAAAAATGATCTTTTTTGGTGACTACATTTAGCACCTTCAGATTCACACAAATCCGCATTTTGCCATCCTTCTTGGGTACTATAACTATCGGCGATACTCATTCTGTGTGCTCGATTTCATAAATGAAATCTGCATCCATCAGCTTCTACAACTCTTGCTTAATCAGCTTTGTATAATTCGGGTTGCAGGGGTAGTAACGACACACCTTGGGGATTGCTCCATCTACCAAGGGTATGGTATGTTGGACTATTGTTGGTGGAATGCCCTTAAGATCACTATAACTCCAGGCAAAACAGTCTTTATACTCCACCAACAATGATCGTAGCCTCTTGAACTGTGTGGGCATTAACTGCTCTCCCACATGCACTATCTTTTCTTCTTCACCTGGCTCAACAAGGTTCATTGACTGCGATTGCGCAGGTCCCTCGAAGACTTGTTCCGTTGGTGCCTGACTTTGATCAGGTTCTCGTTGGGCTTGCAGCATAATAATTACCACGTCGTCCAAGGTATAATTTTTGAAAGTTTCAGGCATCTCATGAACTGAGCTCATCGAGATTTCTCTTTCAGCATATTGATCTTAGCCCGACTGGTCATCTTTTGGTTTTCTGTCATCTGTGTAGAGATGATGCTGTATCTGAGTCTATCTTGATTGACTTCAAGGAATCCAACACCTTCTTTTTATCTTTTTTTTGTCATTTTGGTGGATTCTTCCTTGTTGTCTTTCATCGGAACTATCGTGACATTCGCCTCGTGGTTGCGAATATCGACATCCACTCTAGCTATCGCCTCTTTGGGTAGATCACTCCATCGGATCACCTAGTTGCAGCATTGCTTCAACTGATTCTACTTATTCGCAGGTGCCTTGGGTGGATCAATCCTTGAGACTTTCGCCATAGCAGACTTTTGTGGTAATTGAGCTGGTACCTTCTTGATTCCGTAACGATCTGGGTCCATGTGGTGTAGGACCTGCTCATCAGTCAGCTCAATGTCCTTATTATAAGTAGTTGAAATTCTGCTAGGATCTAGTGTAGTATGTAGATCACATCACACAATCACCATAGCCACTCCTCACAAGCTCTCAAAGATGGCACAACAAAAGTTATTAGATTACAAAGAAACACTGTACATATAGAGTATTCACAAACTGCATGAAAAGGCAGGTGTCCTAAAATTGGCCTACCACCTGTCAAACTAAGGTCGGGCCCAATATGACCAAATTCGACCGACAAACTTGGGACATGCCCCCAAGTATAGCAAGTACTGTAAATAACTCTGTACAAGCTAGTTTTTCCTATGTGTGGCTACTTGGCTAACCCAAGTAGCCATCTACGGGATCAATGCCCGATCAATATATCCTAACGGGCCACATCCCGATCACAACCATATACAGTAAACCAAATAAATTGTACACTAATTACATCATCACATTTAGAGCTTATACTAGTGAATCAGATCACAAGCTGATTTCTAACTCTCTCCCTTAAGCTCAAATGTGATAAGAGTGAAAGACAATATATTGCAGCAACGTCTGGAGTCTCCAGAAAATGTAATGCTTATAACAACTACTATGTACTTGACTCACACTCAAGCACACCAACAAACCACCAGGTTTGACTCACAAAGTATCATGCAACCACAATGCTCATATAGAGAGTCTATCATACTCTTGACCAACTGACTCGTCCCCAATCCGACTTGAACACAAGTGGACCACATGAGCGACATGGCTCAAACTGAGAAAATCCCACTACCACCATGAGACTTACATCCTCCGTCTAACTAGGCTGACATCCTATCAGGCATTTACAAGCACAAACCTGTAAAGCTGACATAAATGAGCGACTGAGGCTCAACCTGAGAAAATCTTACTGCCACCATAAGATTGTACCCTCACTAGATAGACATCTAGTAGACAATGACAAGTCAATGAGCATAAAATGACTACTTTGTTTTACTGTAGCAAATGCACAACCACATACGACTCTGACTCAGATCTAGATTTTAGTGACAAGGCAACATGCAAGCCCACACACACTCATGCAAACCAACACGAATGATAAAGCATCAAATACATGACCAAGGCCTGTCCATAAGTGGTATCCTGTCATACCAACACCTGTGCCACCTGTAGATCTGTTGCTACACCACTAGTCACCAAATCAGGTCTCCAACCATGGCCCGCACCTATAACCAAGATGCCCTCATATCTAAGCATATCACATAGATGTCCTCATACATCATCCAAGATCAACCATCTCAAACCAATGAGCGCTCCAAGCCTCATCCCTGATGTATCTCCCAAACAAAGCTATGCTCCAAGCCGCTTTGCCCTAACATCCTGTCCAATAAGTCCTGAAAGCTGATCCCCATCCATTCCCCATGCTCTAGGCACAAGAGTCTACCAAGGACTCAATGAATGAATGTACACAAACCTCACCATAGGCTATACCTGAGTAGCTCGCCCACCTCCCAGAGATACTGATGATGATCTGCATGTCTTACATCCCATGTAGGTTCAACTTTCCATGCTTGACATTGCCAACTCTGATTTGACCAGTATATTGGCCTCCCACCAAGGATTCTATCTCACCAACACTGTTTTTATCATAGCATCCAAGCCAAAGAAAATGCAAACTAGATCCACTATTGTGATGAATAACTCACCCACGATCCATAACATATCAAGTAGGATAGCTCCAAAACTCTGTACCCTGTACCATCTGATCACCAAGTATCCATTACCCATTGATAGCTCCCCAAGAATCTGTCCATCTGTAGTGCAACTAGACTCCAACTGGATCTAACAAAAAACTGCATCCTGCTTACCAAATAATGATGGATAGAAACAACAAGTGATGCCAACCTGGAGATCACTGTGCATATAACCATGCAGCTCACCTGATCACTCGCCAAAGTATAAGTTGTCACTCCCTGAGCAACCATCTCCATCCATGTTGGCTCACAACCATGGGCATGCTGGATCCACATCACCCCGTAATGCACTCCATGCCCTCAGGATATGTACCACCACACAGATACACTCCATGCCACCTACCTCCAAGTAGGCATAACCTGTCCCTAGGTCATCACATGATGCACCAGCTGAAGAACATCATCCATACACCAAATGACATATCATAGCTGAGCAACTGTAGCATCTCCCTGAGTGCCACCCCAATGGACTCGTCATCCACATACTATGCTCACCTGATGTCTCCGATCATGGTCACCATCCTGCTAGACAAGCCGATCTCCAAAACATCACCTACTCCACCTGGCTCCTAGCATCTGCTTGCTCTCCCTAGCTATGTGCCACCCGACACCATGCCAAAGCAAGCATATCCCTGAGTCGTCGCTCACGGGATCCCGAGACCACTGTCTCCCTGATCGTACTGAGGTATATGGCTCTGAGTGACTTCCTTTAGGCTTCCCCATGATCTCACCACCTGAGAATCTGCACCATGGAAATTCCAACACCTGTGCCAAGCCTAGACTCCTGCAAATACATCCAACTGCATGAAAGCTATAGATAGCTTATCCATGCCTATGATGGTAGATGTCTCCCCATCGATGCCAATGTCCAAAACTGGCCCCACGTTGTAATGCCATCCTGTACTCCCAAATGAGCACACCATGAAGTACTCGCCATCAGTATCTCCTGCAGTAGATCGCTAGCAAAACACCATCATAGTGTTTGCTTTTTGATCACACTCCGTGCGATGTCCATCAGCTCTCCAACCTAGAGCTGGCTCACAAAGCTTCACGCTTTTTCCATTTGCGTTTGCAGCTTCCTGATTCCATCATGAATCGCCCCTGTAAGTCCTATCCATGCCAATGACTCAAGTCCAATATGAAATAGCTGTCCCTTGATAATCATCCCATGTCATCCTGTAGTGCTATCCCTACTAGATATTCCAATGCCATTCATGATCACAAAGATCTGAGCATCTATCCTGTAGTGCCCACCTATATCTCCCAAGCTAGCTCCAAGCTGCTCCTGTGAATGGTTCCAAACCACTCCCTAAAAAAACACTGAGATGTGAACTCCAAAGCCGCCATCAAGTCCCTCACATGACTGTGTATGCCAATATCCCTTCAAGTGACCCTATGAGATCTTCCATGGCCCAAACCAAACGATCTGCACCCTATCATCATTGAAATCTGCATCCCTGATGCAATCCTGATATGGCAAATTGACTTGACTTATCCAAACTGGCAGTTAAAGTGTATCTCCTCGATGACAAACCTGATACACTACTCCACAGCTACAATGGCTTGATCAAAATTGACTTACTGACTGCAAAACCGCAAAATCATCACACTCACCACTCACCAAGAGCATCCAAAGTGTGATTATTGACCCGTTCTTCATCCTCTGCGTGTCCCACACATAGCTTGTCCAATGCAAGTATGTTATCTTGCCCAATGGCTTCCAACTGGCACCACCTCGCACTTCCATCACCTGTGACCGCCAAAATGTGTGTACCTCCAAGCTAGCCCATATTTCCTTCTGAATGATAAATTTATAAGCTACAAATGTGTGTGTCAATGCAGCTATCACCTGACTCGACAATGCCACTACCGATCATACATGTGAGAGCGTTCTCCCAAAACGCCACTTGACATTGGTTGGTTCGAACCCCAAGAGTTTAACCTGATCACAAGAATTTTTCACCTGTAACCGGCATACCATGCCTACCTCTCACCTGGGATCGCTTGCCCTCTCAAAATTGTTGCCAATGATGAGTAGTCACGCCGCCAAACTGCACTTCCGTCGCCAATACTAGCTTTCTCCACACAATTCCGCTACCATTCGCTTCCATACTACATTTACCACCTCCAAACACCCTGTTACCATGTCAGGAGTAAGTAATAATGATTCCGAAGCGATAATGCCTTATTGTACCGCCCTATAGCAGGTTTCACCAGCCAAATATTGTCCTGAATTTGGCCCTACGGTACCCAAATGGCGAATGTAGCCCATCTCTAGGTCACCCGCACTCCGCTCAATAGAATGGTGACAAAAACTCCCCAAAACGTGTTTCTCCTTGCTCTGTGACGTCGCTCTATCCGCTGGCTCTGAGCAGCCAGTTTCAAGGGTCATTTTGGCCCAAGGATGGCCAAAATAGGTGCCTTCTAGCTATAGTTAGCCGCTTTGCCATTTGCCCTTGCAAAACGAACTGCATTTTCATTCTGAAAATTTTTAATGAAGAAAGAGCACTTCCTGCCCTTCAGGTCCCTTCAGCCCATTTTCTTATGAAAAGCCTTCAAAATTGGCCTTCAAATTTTCATGGGCACTTTCAAATGTTTTATGGCCATTGACCGTGATCCAAAGGCTCATATGCCTCAAAATCGTGGCCATTAATCTTTGTATATGTTGATCTGACGGTCTTAGCACCATTTGCGGCTCCAAACTCCATCCTGGAGCCGCCAGCACCTTCCGGACACTATGTCCCAACTCCATTGAGGGCGCGCGACGCCTCCACGGCCCATTCTCCTCCTTTCTTCCTTCTTTCACTGTTTTTCCTCCTAGAGGAAGCTATGGTCGCCCCATTGATTGATCTCCATCTCCGTCCATAGGTCGTGGCCATCCACGGCCATCTCCAATCTAGCTGATCTCACCAGGGTGCCCAATTCCAGCATTTTATAGCTCAAGGATTCATCTTCTATAGAGAAAGATCCAGAAGTTCTTGACTGTAAACCCTAGATGAGTTTTTCTTCCATAGCTTCAGAGATGGATTTTTGTTTTATTACTCAATGGCTAACCATGGCCTCTTAGCCACTCCTTGGCAGCACCAGGGCACCTAGCTGTATGCCTTTACAGCTTCAAAAACAATCTTCTACCAAGAAAGATCTGTCATTTTCCTACTATAAACCCTGGTGCCTTTTTACCATAGCTGAGAAGAAAGGTAGCAATTTATAGTGCTCAATTCCATCAAGTACAGAGAAAGATCCGCGACTTTCCGTGTTTCTTCAACTAGGCCACTTTTTGGCGATTCACAAAACTGCTCCTTTCTCCTCACACTGTAAATGGATTTCAAAATCCACTCAACCCTGAAATACCACTACCTTGTAGCCCGTTCTGATCTGCTCCACTCTCCAATTCACAGAGTACTCAGAGATTTCTGGCCAGCTTTCCATAAAACCCGTTTGAAGCCGTTTATGAGCAATTCTTTATGAATTCTCCCCCAAATCCACCTATGACGATCATTCAGATCTTCCCCGAAGCTTCGATCAAAGAAACTTTGCTGTCTCCAGCCATCCGGAGTGCCTATACCCCGTATGGAGTCCTCTCTCCTGAGACGCTTTGAGTGCTATTTCTTCTGGTGAAAGACGCTATCCCATAGCTCCACCGGATCGTGCATACTTGCATCACCCTGTGGCTCTGATACCAAGTTGAAATTCTATTAGGATCAAGTGTAGTATGCAGATCACATTACACAATCACCATAGCCACTTCTCACGAGCTCTCAAAGATGACACAACAAAAGTTATTAGATTACAAAGAAACACTGTACATATAGAGTATTCACAAACTGCATGAAAAGGCAGGTGTCCTAAAATTGGCCTACCACCTGTCAAACTAAGGTCGGGCCCAATATGGCCAAATTCGATCGACAAACTTGGGACATGCCCCCAAGTATATCAAGTACTATAAATAACTATGTACAGGCTAATTTTTCCTATGTGTGACTACTCGGCTAAACAAAGTAGCCTTCTACGGGATCAGTGCCCTATCAATATATCCTAACGGGTCACGTCCCGATCACAACCATATACAGTAAACCAAATAAACTGTACACTAATTACATCATCACATTTAGAGCTTATACTAATGAATCAGATCACAAGCTGATTTCTAACTTAAGTTAGAGCTCCACCATGTGAAAAGGTAGTTTATGTTGGTGCAACCGATCATTCTGATCAGTGCGCAGTGGTGAGCCCACTTGCGGTTCCCGTTCGCCACCAACTAGAGGTTCTGTGGGATTGTCCCTTTCCTGCTCTTTTTCCTCCGCTTGTGCCTTCTGTACCCAGTGTTGTATTTTCTGGTACTGTCTTCTTTCTTCCCTCACATTCGGATATGGCGCTGAAGTTGAGGGTTGGTTGTCAGTGACCAAGGATGGTGGTGAGGGAGCCACTTCCTTCCTCTTCTGTGCTCGCGTTACTAACACATGAGCGTGGAATTGTTGCCTTTCCAATGGCATTCCTGCTGGAACTGCTGGTTGTTGTATCGCAATGAAATTGAGAGGTGCACTGGTTCCAGGTCTCAATGGACAATTCTTGAAACAGTGTCCATAACCGCATTCTCGGCAGAAGGATGTATATTGTCCTTTGTAGGGACATTCTGCAATTATGTGTCCTTCGTCACATCCGCAATAGCCATAGTTCCTCCCGTCTTGATGCTGAGTTTGAGCTGCATAGGCCGCAAAATATTCATTTATGGCAGGATCCATAAATGGTTCATCTGATTCGTACCATTGCTGTTGCTTAGGTTGAGGTGGTACTTGCATCTCTGGTTACGCTGTTGTCAGGTTTACATGGGCCACTTGTTGATTGGTTGGCCTTGGTGGTGCAGGTAAGGCCATACGCTATTGTTGATTCGGTGCACCGTACCTCGGTGCCACGTTTGGTGCCCCTTGATGATATTAATAAGAAGTTTGATAAGGACTTCTCTTCTGTTGAACAATTTGGAGGTTAAATGGGCAAAATGCCATATCGTGCGATGTTGCATTGCACAGATGGCAGAATCTATGTGTCAGTCTCAGATTTTGCTTTAGGACTGGACAGTCATTCGTTGTATGATTTTGCATGCACACTGAACACCATACATTCTCCCGTCATGGATACTATAGCTGGTTTGGTTCCGGTTGATGTGGCGTTACTGCTACAGCTCCCTGTAAGGCGTTTAGTTTCTGGTCAAACTGTGCCATAAGTTGCTCCATCTTTTGTTTGTGTAATTTTGTCATTTGATCCAGCAACAAATCTGTGGATAGAGCAGATGTGTTTGATGATGACGATGCTAACGAGGGAGTAGGAGCGTCGGTGGATGGATATTCGTCGTCAGATCCCTCGTCCTCTTCCCTGATGGCATCTTCCATAGCTTCTTGCAGAGTAGCGTACTGCTCTCGTCGTTTCAGTTCTCTTCTGATGCTTTGTGGTAGTCTGGCTAGGAACCACATGATCACCGCATGATCAGGAGTTAGGGCTGCACTGCACTCGGATCGTAGATGTTTGACCCGTTCAATATAGTCCCTGACCCTTTCTCATTTTTCCATCTTGACTTTACTCAGTTGCACACATATCACTCTTATCATGTATGATCTTGAATGCAAATTAGTTTGCTGTTATTCGTGTGTATGATTCACTTGTTCATTTAATTCCGCACCTTGGTTTGAATTTTGTTGAATGTTGTGTTAATCTCAAACGTAGATCAACAATGCCTGTCTACTTTCTGGAGGACTGTAGGAATAATACAGCTGGTAGTGACCAGCAATCATATTTGAAATCCATCCGAATTGTTTCCAAAGAGGGCACATTTATAGGACCACATACATCGCTACGGATTAATCCAAGAATGGACTTAAAGCATATAATGGAAGCGGAAGAAGAAGGCGAAGAGAGAAAGAGAGAGAGAGAGAGATGAGATGGAGGTTAGCTCAAATGCTCAATTTCATAGCTTATGGAAAAACCTTAACTAGCATAAACAAAAAGCATGGGAAATGGAAATAACAAGCAGACCACAACAATAGCATAAGCAAGAGTGATTAGCAAATGAGGATGCTTGAGCTCTCAAAATGATAGAGTCTCCTCCTCTCTATTAAGCATGGAAATAGAATACAAATGGTGCCTTTTTATAAAATGGGAAAGACCCTTGTCCCAAAATCCTATTGGCTAATATTTGCATTGATCCTATCCATTCATCTTGGACCCAACTTGATCCAAGAGTCTACACAAAGTACATTGAAATTCACAATATTCATGTGAGTCCCAATTTGGACCCAACTCTAAAAAGTAGTCTCTAAGTTTAAAAATGACTTTGGGCCTCTAGTTTTATTTTAATTCAAAGGCCCAAGTCTATTTTATTTTGTTTACATCTTAAGCTTGTGTGCTCATTGGGCCATGGGCTTATGCGCGCAGGATGCCATGCCCTCACAACACATTTTATTAGTCAATTTTATCTATTTACAACTCGTTGGGAATACCCCCAACAGTAGTCCTGTCATGAACCATGTCAGGATGCTATGGTCTGGGATGCTATCAGGATCACATCCACCGCGCAATCTCTTGATCCTTTCTATATAATTGTGTAAGGACTCGTTTTTCTTATCCATACAGATTCATCCGAGTTGCAGGAGCAGATCTGAAAGAAAGCAAGTGGTTTTGAATCTTGTGATGAATTCAGCCTGTAAGATGTTCCAATCATCTCGTTCATTCTGCTCAAGATTGAAGTACCAATCTTTTGCAGTATCGACTATGCATAGATTGAAATATCTTAATAGCTCTTGTAGGCTCTCGTCTCCATAGGCCCTACATGCTTGGGTGTAGATCTGAAGAAAGCGTCGCAGATCTCCCTTGCCATCAAACCTCAAAAGGTTGATCTTGGGGAAGTTTCGGACTGCGTGGGATACAAACAACCTTGGATTATCCATTGGAGGTGGTTCGGCATCGGAGTATCTCAATCGGTAAGTCGACAAATTTCTCACGATCGAGGGAATCCAAAGTGAATAATCGCCTACCAGATCTCAAATGTATACAATGGAATGGAAAGGTGAGACTGTTTTTGGCCTTTTCTTTTTCAGTTGTTTTTGGTCTTTTTCATTTTCTTATTCCTCAGATATTTTTGTAGTCTTTTTTGTGTCTTGTTGTCGATCAAATAATGGATCTGGATGCAAATCAAACCAAAATGAAAGCAATCTAGGATCAGGACTAAATCGGGATTGAAATGAAAGTTAGATGGATGCGAAGTGGCATAATGCAAATCTAAAAGACAATCTAAAAAAGTAAAACGTTGGCATCCATCCGGTCCTTGTCATTGATTGATGATAAGTTGTGAAGTTGGTCGTAAACGTTCTGTCTGCATAAATGGACCAAAATTGTAGCTCTGTAGAAATGAACTAAAACAGCCATAGGCAACACTGTCGTCTTTTTTGCAAAAATGACGAAAAAGACGAAGGTGCCCTCAAAACTCATTTAGGGTCGCCCCACACTTTGCTAGAGTCATTTCCTTAACATTTGAGACTCTTTGGAAAAAGCAAAAAAATGTGACACTATGATTTTACACAAGATTTTTGTCAAGCAAAAAATGCGACACTGTCGTAAACTCTGTGTTATTCTGCAAACTGTGTAAAAACACTTGTAATTCTACAGACTATGTAAACACACAAAAAAATCCGTAGGACTGGATTAAACAATGGATGAAGATTAAAACCGATTAGTCGATTGGTAGAAGGAGAATAATGTAGCAAATCCAAAATTGGCTCTATGCTTGATGAAAGAATTCTTGCTCAAAGGTTTGGTAAGGAAATTTGGAATACATGATGATGTTGTGAAAATTGTCAACATTTCCTTGTCTAGTTTTAGGCCAAAATTGCTAAAAATGGCACATAGTTTAGGATCTGACTTTTCACACGTGTGAAACAGGTCTAGATATTTTTAGTAAGTGTATTTTTTCAGTATGAAGAAGTGTCAAACTTCAAGACCTTCGAAATGAGTCCATTTTCATGTATTTTGGACATATATGCCAATTTTACCTATATAGGGCATATTTTAGGTAAGGAGGGTCTAGAGAGAGGAGAGAGAGTCATCTCTCTCAGCTATATATAGCAGGTAGGCCGTGGAGAAACAGGTTGGAGCAGATCCATTGTATTCATTTGCTTAATGAGAGATTTTTCTATTGGGTTCTCCTTCCATTGTTGGCATTGTGTAGTGATTGAGTTCAAGCTTTGTGTGTATGATCTTAGGTGCTTTCCAAAAGTGATAGGCTGATGTATTATGGACTGTATAATGCTATTTTGGGCCGCACTTGATGTTTATGGAAGTTTCCATTTGTGATAAATGCTTTTTGATCAAGTTCTTTGCATTCTAGGTAGCATAGAATGTGTTGCCAATTCCTAGCTTATGTAGTTTGGAGTGCAAGCATTCAAGCCAATGATCTTGGAGTTTAGATCCACTTAGGATCTGTATTTTTCACATGGTATCAGAGCTGGTTGGCTTCTATTTACAGTAAGTATTCCATTTTTGGTGATATTTGGATGTTTGATCAAGTTCTAGCATGATTTTGCATTGCTTTGTTGATCAAATCTTACTAACCTTTGTTTTGTGAGTTGAACTTGTGGATCAAAAGCATATTTCAGGTCTATTGAAGATAAGAGGCTGAAAAGAAACTATTTTGGATCAGATCATAACACCTAATCATTTGTGATTGTGAGGCTTGTGCATATTCAATACTAACAATGTTCTTTTCAATCCTATTGTTGACAATCTCCATTCTTGGATGAACACTCTCCTTAAGTGGATGAAACTTCTCCTTAAGTGGATGACAAATGCTCTTTTGAGTGAGTTGTAATTCTCCTAAAGGCTGAGCAAAGCTCCCATTTGGATGAAAGATCCCCTTTTTTGGGTGAACATATTGTAAGCTCCATTGTGAAGAGCATATTGTAAAGATTATCATCAATTTTGGCATAATTTTTGGTGTACTTTGTTGAGCATGTAAGTAACTCTCCTTATGTAATTTGATTGGAGCATTTGCTGGAAGGTGTTAACCATTATGCAAGTGTGTTTTCAGGTTCTTAACAGGTTGAGGAACATTCTCATGTGAAGTGATCTTAGATCTACATCTAAACACCAAGATTTGACAAGATAGTGAAGCTAGTCTTGTGATTCACTAAGTGTGCTCATTCATTCACCTCTAAATCTTGTATTTATCACTTGCTGGAGTTTATAAACTTTTAGAAGTGTGGTTTACATGTGGTTTTACAGGTTGAATCAATATCTTAGTGTGTTGATCATATGTTGATCAAGTTTGTTCATTACTAGGTAATCTTGGCATCCTAGTTTTGGGTATTTTCTAAGAATGCAAGTAACTCTTCACACCATAACTTGATTTGGTCACTTGCTGGAAAGTTTGAGAGCTTAAGCAAGAGTGTGTTCAGGTTGGTTTGATT
The DNA here is from genome assembly GCA_029204225.1 of Diphasiastrum complanatum. Classification (NCBI taxonomy): domain Eukaryota; kingdom Viridiplantae; phylum Streptophyta; class Lycopodiopsida; order Lycopodiales; family Lycopodiaceae; genus Diphasiastrum; species Diphasiastrum complanatum. Next base: position 3,413,880 of record CM055092.1, on the reverse strand, counting down.
TTGTAATCCATTCTTAGTGTGTGCAAAGTGTTGCATGTGTTTCAATCTTCCTTTCTATGCTTGGAAACCATCTAGGTTCAAGATAGAAGTGTTTTAGGGTCCTAAATCTTCATAGATCTCTTTATCTATCATTTGTTGAGAGAAAAGTGAGTGCTAAGTGCTTTAGGACAAAACCTAAAAGTTGAAGAAACATTAGAATCATGGCTTCCAATGGTGGGATCATGCTAGAGTCTAGTGAAAGGTTGAGTTCATCAAACTACTCTACTTGGAAAGTGAGGATGGAGTCCTTACTTGAGTTGAATGAACTCATGGACATAGTTGCAGAAATTGAAGAGAGACCTCTCACACTTCAAGAGCAACAAAGGTTTGATAAGAAGGCCAAAAGGGCTCTTCATATCATTAAAATGAATGTTACAAATGAACTTCTCAAGGAAGTTGGAAAGTGTCAAAGTGCAAGTGAGGCATGGAATGCCTTAAAGAAGCTCTTTGAATCAAAGTCCACATCTAGGGTATTGACCCTAAGGAGACAAATATTTTCTAGTAGGCAAAGAGAGGGTGAAAGTGCTCATGCATTTATCTTGAGAGTTAAGTCCCTAAGTGATGATTTAGCATGCATTGATGAGAACATAAAAGATGGTGAAATAGTCCAAGTTATGTTGAATGGTTTGCTAAATGAACATGCTAACCTTGTGCAAAGTTTTGCCATTCAAAGAGTCTTGCCAAGTGTGGTTGACTTGCAAGAAATCTTATTGGCTGAAGAACATAGGTTGCAATCAAAGCTTGATGGTGCATCCTTGCAAGGTGGAGGTGAAGAGGCTTTCTTCACAAAAGGCAAATTCAAGGGCAAAGGTAAAGGCAAAGGGAAATGGTCCAAAGGTGGTAACTTTGATCATGATGATCACTCTTCCTCTTCCTCTTCTACTAAGAACAATAAGTCAAAGTTCAAGTGCTTTTATTGTGGGATAAAAGGACATTTTGCAAATGAATGCCATAAGAAACAAAATGCTAGATCTAGGTTGAGATCTAATGTACTTCTTGGAGATGATAATTGTTGTGCTAACTTGGCAAGCTTTGGTGAATCTATGGTCAATTTTTTGGATCCATTGGATCTTGAAGATGCACTAGTGTTACCTACTAGTCATATGGAGTCATGTGGAGCTAAATTAGCATCATGTTTGTACTCTTCTACTCATGGACTTCCAAGGCTTGTTGGTTCTTCAATGGTGCTAGATGGCAAGTGCAAAAATGGAAAAGGTAAGGAAGGAGCTAACTTCATCAATGGAGTTGATGAAGATTCTTCTTTGGAAGTGATTGTTGCTAATGACTTGTTTGTTCATATGGAAAAAGATGGAGATGCTAAGTGTCATTCTTTGCAAGAAGATGGTTGTTCTTCTAATTCTTTTCATATTGATGTATGTAATCATGTGGGAAAAGATGATGGTGCTTTGAGCATGCTTGAAGGAAATGGTTCTTTTACATCTTTTTGTGATAAAGTCATTTGTGCAACAAGTGGTGTCACATTTCTTCATAAAAAGAGTAGATCAAAGGTTTCTATCATGAGACTTGGTGAGGGAGATCACAAGTCAAAAGGAAGAGAAGTATGTGAAGTGTTCAAAGTAGGATGTACTTTGAATGATGTTTTTATGAACGATAGTGAGGAAGAATCATTATCATATGACTCATTACCTAAATCATTGAGTAGAAGTTCATGTTTGAAAAGAGAGAGTACTTCAATCACTCTTATGTTGAAGGTACTAAGGATTCTTTTCTTGGCTTCTAATATTCAAGAGTCTTCTACTTCTTATGGTGCAACTATCAAGAGGGAGGTTTCTAACTTTTGTGGTGCTAGCATTAAGAGGGAGTCTTGTGAAGGAAAGGGCAATGGAAGAGTGGTTCTTGGGAAGATCCAAAGCATGGATCTAACATCTCTTCATCAACTCAAAGCATTCTATGATTGTGGTGGATTGTTCATTCATGGTCAAGATGGCAAAAGGTTGGTTGAAGAAGACTACATGGAGCAACTCAAGTGGCAACTTCTTCAAGGCAAGGGAGATATCATTGGTGAGCTTATTGAGGTTTGTTATGAACTCAAGAGGGCTGTTTTGATTAGGTTTGATACTCATCTTCACCTACTCTACTTCATGTTAAATGGAAATGTTGGAATCTATCTTTTGGTTTATGATGGTGGCATTGTTTTCACTAACTATAGTGAAGGGTCAAATTTGAGCATTGATGAGATCTTGTGGGATCTTAATCATGTGTTTGAGAGGGAGTATCTTCAGAGTTTCAGATCTAAAGATGTTCACATATGCAAGATCTTTGATGTCTTATTGGAAGATCAAGAGGTTGATCTTGGATTGCTTCATCAACACCAAGAGACAAGTGGCAATTCGAAGCTAGTGAAAAGCATCAAAGAAGAGACAAATGGTCAAGGCATTTTGGATCTGTTTTTACAGGTTCTTGAAGGTTCAAGTAAGGTCTTTGGAGCTGCAAGGAAGTGTCTTCTTACTCTACCTCACTTGCCTAATCTCATGTATGAACATTGTTATGTCAATGTGTTGAAATTGTCAAATTTCAATAAAACTAGTTCCATAGTTTTGCATCCTTTGGATCTTGGAGATGGAATAGTTATCATTGCTGGTTTGTATGATCAAGTAAATGAATTCATTCAGATCTTGAAAGGTATTGAAGTGGTCAATATGTTTTCTTTTGAACAAAGTTCAAGATCTAGTATTCTAGTGTTGGCAAATTGGCAACTTGTTGACATTGTAGGATCAAGCGTTGTGTGCAAATCTTGTGGAGGTACTTCAAGTATTTCAAGTTCAGGTTTTGGTCATTCAAATGGAGTAGGGAACACATCTTTTTGGCATTCATTCACTCAAAGGCTTTCATGGATTGAAGATCTACAAAGGCAAGGTGGTGATGGAAGTTCATTCATGGAGATACATGTTGCATTCACTATATGTATAGTGAAATGTGGAGGAGGCATGCAAACACTTGTTGATCACTTTCATTTACAACTTGTTTGCTGCTATTTTACAGAGAAACCAGAGATGGATACATGGAGGAATTCATTAATTGAGATTCTATGTTCTTTTACATGTACCATTTTTATGATTCTATGTAAAATTGATGTAAGAAATAGTGAAGCATCCTATATGGACACTATTATCTATATCAATTATGTTGTGTCCTATTTTGTACATATTAGGATCCTTGAGAAGAGATCTATTCTGATGATGGAGATCATTCTTAAGTTGGAACAAAGTAGTGTTGTAAAACTAGCAAGTTAAGTTGAAGAGGGAGTGTGAAAATTGTCAACATTTCCTTGTCTAGTTTTAGGCCAAAATTGCTAAAAATGGCACATAGTTTAGGATCTGACTTTTCACACGTGTGAAACAGGTCTAGATATTTTTAGTAAGTGTATTTTTTCAGTATGAAGAAGTGTCAAACTTCAAGACCTTCGAAATGAGTCCATTTTCATGTATTTTGGACATATATGCCAATTTTACCTATATAGGGCATATTTTAGGTAAGGAGGGTCTAGAGAGAGGAGAGAGAGTCATCTCTCTCAGCTATATATAGCAGGTAGGCCGTGGAGAAACAGGTTGGAGCAGATCCATTGTATTCATTTGCTTAATGAGAGATTTTTCTATTGGGTTCTCCTTCCATTGTTGGCATTGTGTAGTGATTGAGTTCAAGCTTTGTGTGTATGATCTTAGGTGCTTTCCAAAAGTGATAGGCTGATGTATTATGGACTGTATAATGCTATTTTGGGCCGCACTTGATGTTTATGGAAGTTTCCATTTGTGATAAATGCTTTTTGATCAAGTTCTTTGCATTCTAGGTAGCATAGAATGTGTTGCCAATTCCTAGCTTATGTAGTTTGGAGTGCAAGCATTCAAGCCAATGATCTTGGAGTTTAGATCCACTTAGGATCTGTATTTTTCACAGATGTGTCAATGTGCTCCAAATAGATTTTCCCTCCAATGAGTTTCTCTCTCACGAAGTGATGTGCAACTTCGATGTGCTTGCTCCTTGCATGGAATTTGTGCTGAAACATTATCACACATGATCAATGGTATATCATCTTCTTTGATGGTCTTTAGCTCCAAAAGCAACATCTTGATCCAAAGTACTTCCTTTGTTGTAGTAGTAAGTGCTTTGTATTCAGTTTCACAAGATGAAAGAGATATGGTATCTTGCTTTTTGGAAAGCCAAGATATTAAATTTCCTCCAAGGTAAATCACTATGCACTTGTAGACTTTCGATCCATTTTATCATTTGCAAAATCTGAGTTAGAATATCCAACCATAGAAAGTTCTTAACTCTTGTATAATCTAAATAATAAAAGGATGAAGATATGTACCTAAGTACACTTTCGGCCATTTTCCAATGATGAATTGTAAGATTTTGCATAGCTTGGCTTAACTTATGAACACTAAAATTGATATCAGGTCTAGGTATAGTAAGCCAAATTAAGGAGCCTATAAGACTCCTAAAAAGGGTGATATCCATGAAAGATCTTTCATCACCTTTATTAGGATCTTTCACATTTTGCTCCATTGGAGTATCAATACTCTTACAATCTAACATATTAAATTTCTTTAACATTGAAAGAGCATACTTGGATTGACAAATAAAAGCTTTATCATTATGCATGTCAATCTCTAAGCCTAAAACGTAATGAAGTTTTCCAAGATCTTGCACCTTGAATTTGTGAATAATCGGGTATGCAACATCAAGCAATCACCAAAGAAGGCGGAAGAAGAACACACACTATCACTAATGGGAAGAATGTTCGCTCAAATGCATGCAAATGTCAATCAGGCTTTGTAACAAAACGAACCGAAGTGAAGCGAAACTTAAGCAAGCTTTGATATTGACATTGCTGAAGCGAAATCAAATTAATCGTGAATGAAATTAATTCGGATGGATTTCAGATATGATTGCTGGTCATTGCTCGCTATATTATTCCTACAATCCTCCAGAAAGTAGACAAACACTGCTGACCTACGTTATAGATTAATACAGCATTCAACAAAACTGAACCAGTGTGCGAAATTAATAAAACAGGTGAATGAGATACACAAGCGATAGCAGACAATAATTCATTCAAGATCAAACAAAAATTGAGAGTGCATAATAGCTACAATATCATCTATTCATCCTCTTGATTTCAAGTGCTTTATGACAAACCCACACAACGCATTGGCGTGAGAGAAGATCGTGTTCTCTCACGAGTAGCATCTCGCTTACTAGTGGACTTCTTGGATCTCTGTAGATCTTGCTTACAAAATTGTCTCACTCACAAACGAACTTCTATTCTGTATGTTTTTTCTATCTGCTACTATATGTATTTTATACATCTAGTAGTTGCATACATTTAGAGTAGCATCTTTGATTAGATAGATTAAACAATCTATAACTAATCATGGATTACAAAAATGGTGGATTAGGCATGTCCTAACGCTCTTTTGATGATGTCATCATATCAGATCAGGGGTTTTGTACTTTATGGTACTTGTATGATCTTTCTGATCCTTTGGAGCATGAAGGTTGAAAAAGTGTCGCGAAAATTTTTGTGTCGTTTCGAGTCGTTTGACTTTCGTGACATCTAACTTTCTCCTGTTGTGTCACAAACATTTTTTTCATGGATATTTTGCATTCGTGTCTTTTCGTCAGGATGTTCACAAACATTTTCGCTTCATGTCTTTTTGACAAACTGAGAGCTGAAAGCTAGCAAAGCTTTGGTAATAGAAATGTTTTGTTTCTTCAGCTCCCTCTCAAAGCGTGGTAGCTTGATGATTCCAAGACTGCTCCTCTCTTTCTCGAACAGACCTTTGTCTAAGGCCTTTGTGACAATGTCAGCCACCATCTCCTTTGTTCCAATGAAAATAGTCTGCAACATCTTCTTCCTGATCAAATTCCTTATCAAGTGATACTTGATTGCGATGTGTTTCGTCCTTGAGTGAAACGCATGATTCTTTGTCAGTGTGTTGTCCATCTGCAAAATCAGAGGCTCATTTCTTGTTTCACCCAATTCGTCAAGGAACTATTTGAGCCAAATGATTTCATTAGCCATCTTTGTTGTTGCAACGTACTCTGCTTCGAAGGATGACTGAGCCACAATGGTCTACTTCTTTCTGACCCAGAGAACTGTTGCTCTTAACGCGATGGTCCATCCTCTTGAGACACTTTTGTAGTCATCCTTGAGAGATGCCCATATAGCATCACTATAGGAAAGCATCTGAAATCCTGCATCACGAGAATAACACAAACAAAAATCTTTTGCTAATTGAAGGTATTGCAAATCTGTTTGGCAATCTTTCAATGAGTTGAGCCTAAATTCATACAGAATTGGCTCATCCTGAATACAGCATAAGCAATGTCAACACGTGTGTTATCTGCAAGGTACATCAGCGATCCGATCAGCTTTATGTATGGTGTAAGTTGCATCAATTCTCTTTCATCTTCAATCTTCGAACAGTGTTCATTCATCAAGACTGTTCCTGCAAGCATTGGAGTATTTGCTCCTTTGCAACTCAGCATCCGAAATCTTCTAGTATTTTATGGGTATATCTGGACTGATAAAAGTACAATTTATCTCCCTCATGGTCCCTGTCAATATGTAAGCCAAGATAACATCTGGCTTCTCTCGGGTCTGCAATCGAGAAATGTTTCGAGATGTCATACTTCACCTCAGCAATAAGCTCTTCACTCTTGCAGAATATCAAAGTGTCATCCACATATACAGCTACAATGATGATCTTCCCATCTGTAATTCTTACATAAACATTGGAATCAACTATTAGTGGCTTAAATCTCGAGGATTTCAAGGCTTGATCTTTCTTCTTATACCATTGTTGTGCTGATTGCTTCAGACCGTAGATACTCCTGTGCATTCTGCATGCATAAGTAGGAAGTGAATTCAAGATGTAGCCTGGAGGTTGATCCATGTAGACTTCTTCGTCTAGCTCGCCATGCAAGAACGCTATTTTTTTGTCCACACTGTGAATCCTGAGGACATAAGTAGCTGCATATGCAAATAATAAATGTAAAAACAAATTTTTCATGACAGGAGAGAAGATCTCAGCATAGTCAATACCATATGCATTTTATAGTCTTTCACCATCTAGTAATGGCTGCAATGTCCATACCTAATTTTTCCTCATGGATTCCATCTCCTCATTCATGGCTTGGAACCATTTGTCCTTCTCTGGACATTCAATCGCTTTCTTGAATGTTTGTGGTTCTCCACTGAATCCACAAAACTGTTCTGATGTAGAAGCTGAGCTGCTTGGCACAAATCTTGCTGGCGCTCTTCATTCTCTTGTTGATCTTCTAGGAGATTTTTCTGGAACTGCAATGCTCTTGCCTTTATCTGCTCTGCTAGGTCCGTGGAACCATTTTGGTTTTCAGATATTGTAGCAGTAGGCTGGCTTGTGAATCTTTCTTCGTCTGATTTGTCACTCGAATGAGATGCGACTCAGACATCTTCGTTTGAGTGTTCATCCTCTGATCCCTCTGTCACAGTTGGTAGATCATAGTACTGTCTTCTAAGGGCTTTATAACTGACAGGATCATCGTTGGCCATCGTTCTGCTCTCGTCAAATTTGATGTCTCTAATTGTCTTCACTGTGTTTGTCTTTGGCATATAGACTCTGTAGTATGACAAATGATTCTCATATCATACAAGATATCCTTGTTCTGCTTTCTCATCAAGCTTCTTTTGAAGCTTGTCAGGAATATGTGCATATGCTGCACAACCAAAGACTCTAATATGAGTCAGATTGGGTTTTCTACCCCACCATAATTCGTGTTGTGTTGTGTAAGGAACGCCAAATTTTCCGGTGCTGTTCTAAATGTAAGCAGTTGTAGCTACTACTTCAGCCCACAACACTCTTGGAGCCTTTAAATAGGCCATCATGCATCTGGCAGCTTCCATTAGAGTCCCGTTCTTTCTTTCTGCAACATCGTTGTGCTGCAGTGTATAAGATGCAGTTTTTTTGTGAATGATTTCATGATCATTGTAGAAGTCAGTAAATCGGTTTGAGATGTATTTTCCACCTCAATCTGTTTTGATCTGCTTCACTTTATTTCCAGTGCATCTTTCTGCCCAATTCACATACTCTGTGAACTTGTCAAATGCTTATGATTTATTGTGAATAAAGTAGACTCTGGCAAATTTACTGTAATCATCAATAAAGGTTATATAATATTTTGAGCCTCCTATTGAGATCACGTTGAAAGGTCCACAGATGTCTGAATGTACAAGCTTCAGAATCTTTGTAGTTCTATAGGAGTCTTTGACAAAAGGAGTACTTGACATCTTGCCCTTCAAACATGCATCACAGGTCATCGAACTGGTTGCATTTGAGATGCTCAACCCTGTGATTGCTCCATGAGGGCTTGCTTGATATAGTGCCATTGAATTCATATGGCATAGTCTCCTAAGCCATAGAGTATCTGGCGAATCATCATGAGTCTGATGCACTTGATCTGTAGGTAGGCGTACCTTCAAGTGATACAGGTTGTCTTTTCTTCTACCTTGAGTGATTAGTGTACTGGTACTTGCATCAACAATGTTTCATGCTTCGTCTAAGAAGATTACATGCATCCCTGCATTAGCTATCCTTGCAACTGATAGCAAGTCCTGCTGCAGTGTAGCACGAACAAAACATCTTTGAGTCGTTTGTCTCTGCCATTAGTGTTGAGCCATAGTGAACCAGTACCATTCACTTGATGCTTTGATCCATTTCCAAGAACGATAAATCTTGATGGATCTGTACTTCGAAAATCAGACATGACCCACCTTGATGTAACGAAGTGTGAGGTAGCTCCTGAATCAAGAACTACCTCCTGTGTGTCAAGTGTTGATACTGCACACATGTTTGCACAGATGTAGGCGGTCAAATTTTTGTAATTCAATATTTTTTTGTCCATCTTTGAGCTCTCTGCCTCCTCGACATAGGAAAAACTATTATTGTTCTCATGTCTGTTTTGAGTTGATTTGTTTCTTGGGTTATGGTGGCAGTCCATGGCTGCATGACCCTTCTTATGACAGTGGATACACTCGATTTTTGGATTAAGCCAACACAAATCGATAGCATATCCTTCGCATTTGCATCTCACGCATGTCTTCTTGTCTCCACTCTGTTGTTTTGACCTTCCTTTTTCTTCCATTTGCCTTTGCTGGTTCCTTTTGCTTGCTGATTTTGATCCTGCTTTCGATCTGACTCTCTCTTAGGCTTGAATTGTTTCTTTGCTTTCTCCTTGTTGCTGTAGAGGGCTTGGTCAGATGCATCATTGTGATCAAGATGCTCTCGAGCTTTGACTTCTTCTCGAATCTCGACAATAGCCTTTTTGAGTGTCATAGTAGGATCCTTTGCTAGCAACATTCTGGTTGTCTAGAAGGATCTTGGTAAGGCTCTCAACAGATAAGTAAGCTACTTCTCTACTGATACTGCATCTTTTGCTCTAGAATTGTGTAATGAAAGAAATAGATCTTTCATCTTTCTGATAAAGGAAGTGAGATCTTTGTCATCCCACTGTAGATTTGTTAGCTGATCTTCGAGTAGCATGATTTGACTGCATGATTTCGTCTGAAACCTTGTGAGTAAAGTATCTCGCATCTCTTTTGCTTTAGAGATTGTAGCCAGTTCAAGAATTACAAGCTATCTTCGATGGATGAAAATAACACGGCTACTACCTTGTCATTATTTTCCCTCCATTCGCATAGCTCCTTGCCTGTAGTTGTAGGCATCTCCTTGGTGCCATCTACCCAGGGAAATAATCCTTCTCCCTTTAGTATCAACGAGGTCTTAACTTTCCATGCTAGAAAGTCAGATCCTGATGAGTCGAGGATTGTACTGATCTTTGATTGTATACCGCTTATTGAAGCCATTGTTGTGAATTGTGTTTTCACTTGTTGATGGTTCTTTGTCTGAATGCTTAGCCTCCTGGATCTGATAGCTTTGTGGCTATGTCTCAGACCATGATAGGGTGGCTCTGATACCACTGATGGGAAGAATGTTCGCTCAAATGCATGCAAATGTCAATTAGGCTCTGTAACAAAACGAAACAAAACGAAGCGAGCTCTGATATTGATATTGCTGAAATTAATTCGGATGGATTATAATTGCTGATCACTGCCCGCTATATTATTCCTACAATCCTCCAGAAAGTAGACAGACACTGCTAACCTACGTTATAGATTAATACAACATTTAACAAAACTGAACTAGTGTGTGGAATTGATAAATTTAAATAGATGAATGAGATACACAAGCAATAGCAGACAATAAGTCATTCGATATTAGACAAAAATTGAGAGTGATATGTACGTAATAGCTATAGTATCATCTATTAATCCTCTTGATTTCGAGCGCTATATGACAAACCCACATAGCGCATTAGCATGAGCGAAGATAGTTTCTCTCACGAGTAGCATCTCGCTTACTAGCGGACTTCTTGGATCTCTGTAAATCCTGCTTACAAAATTGTCTCGCTCACAGACAGACTTCTATTCTGTTTGTTTTTCTATCTGCTACTGTATGTATTTTGTACATCTAGTAATTGCATACATTTAGAGTAGCATCTCTGATTAGATATATTAAACAATCTAAAACTAATCATGGATTACAAGAATGGTGGGTTAGGCACATCCTAATGCTCTTTTGCTGACGTCATCATATCAGATCAGGGGTTTTGTACATCATGGTACTTGTATGATCTTCCTAATCCTTTGGAGTGTGAAAGTTGAAAAAGTGTCGCAAAAATTTTCGTGTCGCTTCTAGTCGTTTGACTTTTGCGACATTTGACTTTCTCCTATTGTGTCACAAACACTTTCTTTCGTGAATATTTCACGTTCGTGTCTTTTCGTCAAGATGTTCACAAACATCTGAGAGCTGACAGCTAGCAAACCTTTAGTAATAGAAACATTTTGTTTCTTCAATCACACTATCAGACTATAACATACTGAATGTAAAATGTACAAATGAACCATGATCCCTGATAGAGAGATAAAACCTACGAGTAGACTAATAGACTAGCCTATGGCTAATTACAGCTGGTAAGAGTTGTCAACATTAATGTACATTGTAAACAATAATAATGAAGTTTATAATTGATTTCTAACACTCTCCCTCAATCATAAAATTACATTCTTCTATTCCTAATAGAGTACAAAACCTCTCAAATTTATCTCAACATCTTGATGCAACATCCTATTTGCTTTTCAACTAATGCCTTGAATTCCCTGCACTTAGCAAAAGCATCTGATTTCTTGTTTATGAAATAAATCCAAATGCATCTGCTATAATCATCAATGTAGGTAATAAAGTAATAGCAGCAACTAAGGGATCTAGTTTGTACTGGTCCACATAAATCACTGTGGACAAGATCAAGGATGCCATTGGCTCTCCATCCTCCAACTTTGGGAAGCCTTTCTCTGTGTTGTTTTCCCAGAATGCAACCTTCACAAATTTTTCCTTCAAAAGAAATATCAGGTAATAATAACTAGATTACCTCTTTTGAGAATCTGTAAACTTTGAGCACTAATATGACCAAATCATTGATGCCAAAGATCACTTTGACTATCAACAATGCTTACCATAGCTTGAGTAAAAGATCTCGCATTCAATTTGTAGAGTCGATTCCCGTTGACTCTAGCTCCTGTAGCAATTACTTTGTAGTGATTCTTGATGTCCTTGACAAGACATTTGTCGCTGTCAAACTCAACTTTGAGTTGTTGATCAGCCATCGTCCCTTAGCCATCGTCCCAGAGCAAATAGTAGACTGTTAGCTAATCCAGGTACATATTGCACATTGCTTATCTGCTTTATCATCCCATTGGTACTCCAATAAATCAAGCTTATTGGTTATGCCACATCATACTGGATGTGACCCACAAGTAATTAATAGCCTTGTGAGGCCCAGACACACTAATTGGAGTTAGTACAAGGTTTGGGATCGTATGTGCATGTGTAAAGTATCAATAGCAATCTATGTATAGAGGATCCATGTATAGAGACTCTATTCTAAAAGAATCTATGTATAGGGGAGTTGGGACCTTGCATTACAAGTTTGCACAGGTGGTTCTTAGGCCACCCTACTCCATCATTGTATGGTTCATTCATTGCCAAGATCTCTCTCTACTCTCATGCTTCCTAATCCTTGGCTTTGGGATGAAGCTTCTATAAATTGTTGGTTGCTTCTACTTGGTTGGGTGGTTTCTCCAACAGTGTGTTCTCTATTGTTTTATCTTTTAAGCAGGATCTTGAGGAGTGTCTCTTACATTGGTATCAGAGCAAGGCTTACAAAGATTGGAGAACCTGGAAAAGTGTTACTTTTCTTCAAAATTTGAGTTTGGATCAATTGGAATTCTCTTCGAAGTGGATAGCAAGATGGCAAGTGGGTTTACTATCCCAGTTTCCATTTGCATGTTGCTAAGGTCCATTTCTCTCAAAAAAAATTTTGGGTTTTATGGAGAATTGTCCTAGAAAGCCAATTTGTGTTGTTTTTTTGGAGCTTTTTTTGTGTAGCTCAAAGCTCATGTAGATCTGAATTTTACAACAAGTGTACTTTCATGTTAGGGATCATTGATGATGGAATTAATGATGCATGCCGGTTCTTTTTACGATTTACAATTCTAGGCTATGTTTTGATCAAAATTGCTTATTTTTTTATCGTTTTTGACTCAAAGTTGATCGTAAGAACTAAAATCAAGCAGGATTAGATCAATTAGATGGCTACAATTCTGTAGATTGGTTTGCATGTGCTAGAGTATCTCATGAGTAAATAACATATCCGAAAAATCTCTGAGACAAATAACATTCACTCTCAGCATTTTTTCAATCCAACTTACCTTTAATAACATAATTTTTTCTACTCAATCTCTCCACCAATCTCCATGTTCCATTCTTCATAAGAGCTTGATACTCAAGATCCATTGCTTGGATCCACTCCTCTTTGACCCTTCCATGATCCTAGTACTCAATTAAGATTAGGTTGATCTAATATAGACATTCCAACCTTAAATTTTGATCAAACTTACTTCCTATTCCAATTAAAATAGAATTAGTAACCTTTGACCTTTCACTGTACTACTTATAGATAATGGTTCAAATTTCAAACCTGTTCTAGTTCTAGTGTTAAAAATCAATGATAAACTTCATTGTTACACTCCCTAGTTACTATACACGATGCACTTTATTGTTGACACTTGTTATCAACTGTAACTAGTCGTAGACTAATCTATTAGTCTACTCCTAGGTTTTCTCTCTCTGTCAAGGTTCAAGGTTTATTTGTACATTTTACATTCAATATGCAATAGTGCATAATAGAGTGTTGAGTAAGAGTGCATGTTCTTCTTCTGCCTTCTGTGGTGATTGCTTATGGTGAATGCTTGATGTTGCTTATATGATTATTGACATGGTATCAGAGCTATGATAGTCTTGCGTGTCTGATAAGTGGATACAGCTTGTCACAAGCTCTGCAAATGAAGTGAGAAAGTCCGTCACAGAAGGTGAAAGCTTGGAGAGACAAAGAAGACTGGAAGGAATCCTTGTTTGGTGTATTTTGTAGGTGTTGGAGCTCAAAATCAACAACGGGGAATGAAGACACAGTCTCAAAGGCATCAGAAAGGCCAGGGCAGCATCAAACAGATTTGAAATATGTTGAGTGGGGAGATTTTACAAAACTTCCTAGCTTTTGTGAAAAGTGCCATTTGTGAGAGAGGTTTGCCAAGAAATCTCTCATTTGTCTATTTGGAAAACTGCGGATCACACTAGACAGTGTCTAGTATTGCCATTCAGAGCAACATGCGTGGGCTGAAGGAATGCCCAAGCGGTATACACTCGCGTGCAGAACTGATATCGCATATCCGTACCAAATATCGGATCAACAAGTGCGAGCCCAAGGTCCCGAGTGCCAGTACACCCGCATGCTAAACCGATATCAGGTATACAACCAAGAATATACAGTTCTGTGGTGTGATAAATTTGGAGACAAGTTGTGTGCTCAGATTGAGCCATTATTCTGTGATCCGAACTCATCTATCCAGTAATGGCAACTCTAATCGAGAGTGTCCTCAATGAGTCAAGCAAATTGGAAGGAGCCGACAACTATGCAGTTTGAAAATTCAAACTGAAGAACATTTTGATGGAAAAGGAACTATGGGAGATTGTGACAGGTGAAGAGACAAGGCCAGTGATTGAAGAAGATCAGCGGGCATTTGACAAGAGAAAACGGAAAGCACAAAATATCATCCACTTATCAATTAGCGATGAAATTATTCCCTACATTTTGGATTTGGAAGGACTAAAAGAAACGTGAGATACGTTGAAGGCATTGTTTGAGACCACAAACACATCTTGAGTGCTATTCCTGAAGATGAAGCTGCACACATTACGAATGGATGATGGTGCAATCATTGTCGATCACCTATTGAAGGTAAAGGAGATCCGCGATCAATTAGTTGTTGTTGGAGAGTGAGTTCAGGATCGTGAGATCATGCAATTGACATTGAATAGTTTGAGTGAGTCACATTAGATTTTTGGGACAAGTATAGCCACACGGGAAAATCTTCCAACTTATGAAAAGCTAGGTGGATTGCTTTTGTAGGAAGAGCAACATCAAGAGAACTTGAATTATCGTGATAGGGGCTATGACCAAGCTCTTGCAGTTAGAGGGCGAGGCGGAAGATTTGGTCGTGGAAGATATCAATCTGAAGGAGGAAACTCAAGCCAGGGATCATTCCAACAATGTCATGAGCAAGTTAATGATAGTCCAAATCGAGACAATTGAAATCAAGGTTGAGGTCAAGGATGCGGCTATTCCAAGCAAAATAAACCTGAAAATTGTAGGTACTACAACAAACCTGGCCATTGGGAGCATGAATGCTTCAAGAAACAGAAGGGGATAGAACAAAGAAAAGGAAAATGACAAGCGGGCAATTATGCTGATCAACATCAATTTGATGATGATTATTATGAAGACAATTATGCTGATCAACATCAATATGATGATGATCAATATGAGGATGATATAGGTGAGAGTTCAAACTTGTTCATTATAGCACTAATGATAAGTGATGAAGCCAAGGATACCTGGTACACATTGATAGTGGTACGTCCAAGCACATGACTTCAAGGAAAGAGTGGTTTTCAGAACTCAAGGAAACTCAAAATGGTGATGAAGTTAGACCAGCCGATGGCCAATTGTTATCTGTTAAAGGATTTGGAGTGGTAACCAGTGAAGCTAGCTAGGGGGATGACAAACCAGATAAGCAATGTGTAGTATGTACCTGGTTTATCCAACAATCTACTATCAGTTGGGACGATGGCTGATCAACAACTCAAGGTTGAGTTTGACAGTGACAAATGTCTTGTCAAGGATATCAAGAATCACTACAAAGTGATTGCTATAGAAGCTAGAGTCAACGAGAATCGAATCTACAAATTGAATGCAAGATCTTTTGCTCAAGCTATGACAAGCAATGTTGATAGTCAAAGTGATCTTTCACATCAACGATTTGGTCATATTAGTGCTCAAAGTTCACAGATTCTCAAAAGAGGTAATCTAGTTACTGGATTGTCTGATTATTCTTTTGAAGGAAAAATTTGTGAAGGTTGTATTTTGGGAAAACAACACAAAGAAAAGTTTCCCAAAAGTGGAACAAGGAGAGCTAGTGACATCCTAGATCTTGTCCACAATGATCTATGTGGGCCTATGCAGACTAGATCTCTTAGTGGCTACTATTACTTTTATTACCTTCATTGATGATTATAGCAGATGCACTTGGATTTATTTCATAACAAGCAATGAGATGCTTTTGCTAAGTTCAAGGAATTCAAGGCATTAGTTGAAAAGCAAACAGGATGTTGCATCAAGACTTTGAGATCTGATGGAAGTGGTGAGTAATTTTTGACAAAATTTATTGATTTCTGCAAAGATCAAGAGGCGGACTACAACACCTTATTCACCACAACAAAACGGAATTGTAGAATGAAAGAACAGATCTATTGTTAAGATGGCCAGGGCGAGGCTGAAAAGCAAGGATTTGCCAAACACCTCTTGGGCAGAAGCTTGTAGCACAGCTACGCACATCCTGAATTGGTGTCCTACAAAATCTGTGGAAGGTAAGACACCTCGCGAAGCTTTTACTAGAAAGAAACCTAATATTTCTCATTTGAGAGTATTTGGTTGTGATGCGTATGCTGATATTTCTGATGAGAAACAAAGAAAATTGGATGCAAAAGCTATCAAGTGTATTTTCCTTGGATATGCTAAGAAGGCCAAGGCATACAGGATGTATGACACAAATGCACAGAAGCTTGTGATTTCTAGGGATGTTACATTTGACGAGATGGGCCGAGGTGAATAATTTGTAGTAATCACTGAACCTTTTGATGAGGGAGCAAAAGTACAGGTCAAGAAGGAAGTGGATTTTGATACGAAAAATCCAATGGACAAAGGCAAGCCTGATGCTGAAATCCCCAAGAGAGTACCTAAATGGTACTTATCAATCATAGATGATGCAAAGAAGGGAGATACTCCCGAATCTATCGAGCATGGAGAGCTTAGAAGGCCAAGCAAAAATTGTAAACCTCCTTCGAGCTTAGAGATGAATCTAGCCCTAATGGATTTCATGCTCAAGGCTCAAGAACCAAAAACTTTTGATGAAGCAAAGGAGCACATGGAGTGGCGTGCATTTACGGAAACATAAATGGAGGCCATATCGAAAAATAGGACGTGGAACTTAGTTGAGCTACCCGATGGTAAGATGCCTATCACTTGCAAATGGATCTATAAGAGTAAATATGGAGCGAATGGGCAACTCAATAAGTACAAAGCATGGATTTTTGCAAGAGGATTTGAGCAGCATGAAGGTATTAATTTTGAGAAAACCTTTGCACCCGTAGCTAAGATGGTAACTATACGTTCTATCATTGCTATTTATGCTTTCTATGGTTGGAAGATCCAACAAATGGATGTTAAATCTACTTTTCTTAATGGAGTGCTGGATGAAGTGGTGTACTTTTAGTACAACCTCAAGGATTTGTTGAGCCAGTGAGAGAGCATCTTGTTTGTAACTCAAATCAGATCTTTCCAATGCTTTTGACATGAGCGATCTAGGATTGATGCATTATTGTCTTGGAATTGAAGTATGGCAAAAGGAAGACGTTGTCTTTTTTACACAAAGGAAAACAAGATTTGCTTTATAAGTTCAATATGTAAAATTGTAAGCCTTTGAGTACACCGATGGATGTCAACATGAATCTTAGTGCATATGATGAATCTGAGAAAGTGGATGCTTACTTGTACAAACAACTGGTGGGTAGTTTGATCTATTTGACACATACATGACCTGATATTTCTTATGTTGTTGGTGTTGTTAGTCAATTTATGCAAGATCCTAGTCAAATACACTAGAAGTCTACTAAACGTATTCTCAGAGACATTCGAGGAACATTGAATTTTGGTTTGAAGTATGATCAACCTGAAGCGCCAATGTTGGTAGGTCACATAGATGACGATTGGGTAGGTAATAATGATGATAGAAGATCTTCCAGCGGTCATACATTCAATTATGGTACAACTGCAGTTTTATGGAGTAGCAAAAAGCAACCTACAATAGCCTTATCTTCAACGGAAGCTGAATATCGGGCACTCAACAATGCTATACAAGAAGCGGTATGGTTTGTGGATTTAGATCAACCACAGGTGGATGCAACTACTATATTTTGCGACAATCAAAGCTGCATTTACCTTGTCAAAAATCTAGTTCTACATGTGCAAACCAAAGACATTGAAATACATTATCATTTTGTTTGAGAGAAAATTCTCGATGGAGACATTGATCTTGTTTTTTGTAAATTTGAAGATCAAGTGGCAGATATTTTTACTAAGTCATTAGGTAGATGTAAATTTGAAAAGCTTCGTACTCTATCAAGAATAGAAGAATGTAATTTTATCATTGAGAGAGAGTGTTAGAAATCAATGATAAACTTCATTGTTACACTTCTTAGTTACTATAGACGATGTACTTTATTGTTGACAGCTATTACCAGCTATAACTAGTTGTAGGCTAGTCTATCAAGGTTCAGGGTTTATTTGTACATTTTACATTCAATATGCAATAGTGCATGATAGATTGTTGAGTAAGAGTGCGTGCTCTTCTTCCGCCTTCTGTGGTGATTGCTTATGGTGAATGCTTGATGTTGCTTATCTAATTATTGACATCCAGATTATTCCACACAATCCCTAAAGAATTTCTCTTATTTGAAAAGTTCCAATTTGGTATCTTACTTCGTATCACATTTAAACACGAAAGGCTTTGTCAACTATTTCTTTTTGTTCATCGTTATACAGGGTTAGTACAATACTCTTTGAAATGTCGTATCTTTCCAATTGTTTACTAGGATACGATGACACAATATCTAGCTCTATACTCCATAAGACATCTAGACTTGTTGTATATCCTCTTATAGAAGACTTGAACGTTTTTTCATTTTATGACCTTCAAGAAAAACATACAAGTGTGGAAGAATCATGACATCATCACAAGAGAGGTTACCTACTATATTCAGGTATGATATTCCATACCCAAGTGTAATTCAATATTAAGATAAGGTTACAAGGCAATTTTTTTAGTAAACTCTTAAAACACCACACTTTTCTATTTTTTTACTCCATCTCACTATGTCATTTGCTTGTAACTCTTCACATATGACTACCAATCTTTATTTTATTGAAAGCTAAGATACGCACACACTAGGATTTAACATTAGGTTCTTGGCTCAGATACTCTTTGAATGCATGGATTTGCAAAAGAGTCTTAATAGTCACATGGATTAGTATGGCATGGATTTGCCCTAATACTATCGAGTGACTGCACTAGCCAAGTCTAATTTGTTTTTGTATTAAGCTCAAGTAGCATGTAACTTGTTATCTAAGGCTAGCCTTTTTAAAAAGAGAGAAAATGAAAGTGATATATAATATCTATATTGGATATTCACCAAATGTAGTTCTGATGGCTATAGAGTTTCAACATTGTCCTTTGTTGTGATTCATGATATAGTTCTTAGTCTTTTGTTTCTAGATAATAAAAAAATCAAAGATTTTAATATTTGCATCATTGAAATATTTTTTTCTACAATCATTTAACAAGAGTTGTCATTATATTTAGAATTCTAAATGTGAGAGAGTTAGACTCCTTAATATAGATATAGGTTGTTTTCTTTGCAAGAAGAAAAAGTAGGAGGAAGAAGGACAAAGAGACTAAAAAGTGCTAGTATATACTAAAGAGATGAGAAAATATATGCGTGATCCGGGTGTAAGACTATAATAGAAAGTTATTATATCTCAATAATAATAAATCTCTTAATATTATAGCAACAACTACAAAGTAAAGCTCTACTTGAAAATTTCACTCTAATGATCTGTGCATAAATGGACTATCTCTCTTCGTTACATTGATTTTTGTACTACTATTGAGTTCTCAACAATTATACAT
Organism: Diphasiastrum complanatum; assembly: GCA_029204225.1. Lineage (NCBI taxonomy): Eukaryota > Viridiplantae > Streptophyta > Lycopodiopsida > Lycopodiales > Lycopodiaceae > Diphasiastrum > Diphasiastrum complanatum. Next base: position 3,394,361 of record CM055092.1, on the reverse strand, counting down.
CTATTAATGTCTAGTCTTTAAACATGTTTGAAAGGTGCTACGATATGTAGGCCTAGAAGATTATGATAATACTATTGACCACGCTGCTAGCATTATTAGCAAATGTAAGTTGTTCTAGAAGTATTATTAGTTGGATCTATATATTAGAGAACAATTATTAAAGCCTTACGGTTTGAGCATAGATCTTGAAGCCAATTATCTTTCAAAAATGGAGTTGGGGTGTGGGATCTATATTTATTGTTAAATTCTAATGTCTCATTTTTCATGATTCATGAAAGTGCTTGAATTATTGTTTTACATGCACTATTTTATTTATATTTTAGTGTGATAAGTGGTGTTGGGTGATTTTATGTCATATTCATTTTACAAAAGCGAACATGAAATCACACAAACTTTTGTGTTTAAGTGCATGTAGAATTACCAAAAATAGCGAGCATTATATGTAATAATTATTAATGTATATAGTTTTCACCTTCCAACAACAAGCATCTTGTCAACTCAATGTAATTATGCTTAGATTTTGTGATATCTTAGCTTATTCATTTATTTACTTTCTTATTTCTCATGGTGTAGGCCTTGATAACTTCACTATATTATATACTAATAAAGATTCATTGTTTAAGTTCATGCTCCGCAGATGTGGTTATGCCATTGATTCATGCGTTTATGATTTGACATAATAAGTGTGAAGTGGGGCTGGAGAGACCCACATGAATTTCATATCATCTCAATTACATATAGACATGGGTTCATACATTCTTGTGTGATTAAATGCTCGTAGAGTCACCAAAATAATGTACAATATATGCTATAATTGTTGATGCATATACTTTTCACTTGTACAATAATAAATATTGTGTCCATTCAATGTAAGTATGTTTAGACTTCATGATGTTTAAAAGAATTCTTGTGGCATTTTTTTTATACCTTCACATTTTTTATATATTGTTGAATACTCATATTGTAGTTTGAATTTATTTTGGATATTTATTGGTTATTTTTATATGAGAAATTTGTCTTTCTATATTTAAATTGTAATATTTTTATTTTACAATATAAAAAATTAATGAGATCAAATTTCAAGATGGTTTGCACCTATAGATCTAAACAATCTAAATGAAATATTCTATTGGTTTCTGATTACTAGAAATAAATCACAGTGAGTGTGATTTTGTTGAATTTTTTAAAAAAATAAAAGAATCATGAATTTTCATGTAATGACATCTAGTCATAGAATACATAATAGATCCTATGACAGACTGATAAGGATAGCTGCACATTTCTTGCTGATTTGCTTGAGTTCTGGGACACATGTCTTTGGACAGGTTACATCTTGGATCCATAGGTGTGTCTATGGGCTTGCAATCCTCCATGCCATATCTGCGAAGTACAGTAGTTAAGTAGGATGCTTGACTTATAGTGATTCTCCTGCCTGCACGATCTCTGCTGATCTCTATACCAAGAAGGTAATGGACTGGGCCTAAATCAGTCTCTCAAACTTTGATGAAAGCGGAGATTTGGTTTCCTATAACAACTGATTTGAATTGTTGATGATTAAAGAATCATCAACATATAATGCTAGTATGACATAGCTTGACCATTTATGCCTGAGATATACATTGCAGTCTGTAGAGCATGAAGTAAAATTGTTCTACAACAAGAAGTGATTAATTCTGTCATACCAGGCCCTGGGAGCTTGCTTAAGACCATATAAGGCCTTATGCAATTTACATACCAGATGCTCCTTGTCTCGAAGGACGTAACCTTCTGGTTGATAGATGAATATCTCTTCTTGTATATATCCATGCAAGAATGCTGTCTGGACGTCCATCTAGTGAATGTCCAGATCTTCTGGAACTGCTATAGCCAATAAGGTACGAATAGACTGATGTTTTACCACTGGACTAAAGGTCTCAGTGTAGTCTATCCCATATACTTGTTCAAAGCCTTTAACCACCAGTCTAGCTTTCCATTTGAATATGGATCCATCTGGCTTAAGCTTCAGCTTAAAGATCCACTTGGAGTTTATTGGTTTTACACCAGTAGGAGGATTGACAAGACTCCATGCCTTGTTCTTCATTAATACTCAACATCCATGGCAGCCTTCCAATTGTCTGCATTGGGCATTGACAGAGCTTCTGCAACTGTGGCAGGTTCATTGTGACTGATGAACGCCTGAGGGACAAAACGACCAGGTTGTTGCTGTCGTTGTCTTGCAGACCTTCGAGTTGCAGGTGCTTGAGTGGATAATGCTCCTTGGTTAATGACTGGGATTGTAGCATCTTGTGGCTGAACAATCGTGGGTTTGGGCCCATCGATCGTAAGCGGAGCTGTTGGGACAAACTCCTTTGTCTGAACAATCATAGGTCATTTCCTAACGATGGATGGTGGAGCTGCTCTGGCATACTCTTGCATCGGCTGCTTCTGCTTGAAATCGTTATACTTGTCTTCAAAAAAGACTATATCAAGACCGACTAAGATTTGACCTGAATCAACATTATAGATGCGATATGCTTTATGCGACATTGAGTAGCCGATGAAGATGGTCTTACAGCTTACTGGGTCCAACTTCTTTCTCAGATCAGATGGCACCTGTGCATAGCAGAGACATCTGAAAACACGTAGATGTTTCAAGCTTGGTTTGTATCTGTAGTAGGCTTCAAACAATGTCTTGGAATCAACTGCTTTAGTGTTGGAGTAGTTCTGCAGATAGCAGGCCGTAGAGATTGCTTCTGCCTAGAATGTTTGAGGTAAATGGGCATTGGCTGTCATGGATAGTGCAGCTTCCAACAATGTATTTGAAATAAATTTAACTTTATGAATTCAATAAACGGTCCTATGCAATTTTTTTACAGGGATTATTTCCCAAACCAAATCACATAACACAATCACATTTACCTACTCAGGTGTCTCATTTTCTTCCTCCTTTAGATTTTTTGATCACCCAAAAAATTTCAGTAGTGAGGGCACCGAAAACTCCTTTGACACTAGTAAATTCTAGGTTGCTACCCTTTTGACTACACTAGCTTAAGTATTACTTCGTTAAAGTTGCCTGAAACTAATGGAAAATCCATAAATTTGGATCCGGTTACTCTTTTACGATATTCAATACACTTGTTTTTTTATCGAGTATGGAGCTACTTCCAAATAGTATGACCTTTATTCCATTTATTTAGTTTAACAAGTATCTCAAAAGCTTTAGTTTGCCCAATCCTATCGATTAAAATCATTGAGGACAAGTCTATCAGTGCTCCATCGAGTCGAAAAGGAAGAACCATAAACACCATTTAACTCAATTTACTAGGAGTATTAAGTGGATGAATAGCCCAGTACCTAAAAATTGATTTTCCAGCAATGAGTAAGTGCCTCGAGAAAATTACCATTAATACTAATTCTACGAGCCTTGTTCATGGAAGTTTGAAAAAAATTGGCAATTACATTCTTTTCGTCGATTTGGGTTGATTCACAAAAATCCCACTAACCAAGTCGGCCGTTGCGTTGAATACATCATAATTTTTGCAAAGAATTCAAAGATCCGGATTATGTAATCATAAAAATGTTACGAATAGCCATGCATTCCCACAAATGCACAAAACTCCTTTCCAAAAACTATGAAATCAATGCAACCCCAAGGTTACCGACATGCACTACTCAGTGAACTAATTGATAGACATGCAACAGGGTCATACCATGCATCTGAGAAAAGCAAAAGCAAGAAGTTAACTCAAAAATCTCATGCCAAGCCTATGAAGGCCCCCCCTTTGAAACCCTAAAAAGGGTTTAAAATTTCTCATGACCGCTACAACCGTTTTGCACCAGCTACAGCTCGAGCTAGCCCTCATTGCAAACTCCTCCAAGCACACAAAGTATGCACTCCTCCTCACCAGCAGCCATCATTGCAAGGAAAGAGCATAGTTGGCATCGTGTCTAAAGTGGTTGTCATCGCATCCACAACACGGTTGATCTAAATGCGCCCTGTCCGAGTAAAACCTTGAAGGGGTTCAAGCAAAAATTAGCAAGGGATACTGGCAATGCTCTCAAAACTGCTCCCTTAGGTCCACAACAAGTTCTCAAGTCTCAGCATCATCCCATTACATGACTTTGGAGACATAAACACATCCAGAAATAGGTGCAAACCAGCCATGGTTACTGTCATTCCATGGCCCTCAACCCATCAGATTTGTTAGAAGGGCAGGAAACAGCAAAACTATTGCTACATACCAAGATTTAGATTCTATCAACTCATAGATCAGGGCGGTTTCAATGTGCAGAGGACTGGAAAAAGAGCTTCAACGGGTTTATATTACTCAACTCCTCACAAAGGCAGCGAGTCAGAAAAAGGTTTCACTGGGATCTCATCCTACATGTTCTTTAAACTGCTCCAAACAATCATAATTTACTACCATCTTAGCATCAACAAAATTGTTCCTACAAGGAGCTATTTAAATCCAAACATGTACATCGACAATTAATTGCCCTTGTACTATGCTAGAAATGATCAGATTTGGATAGCTGCAAATCCAGTTTATGTCCACTAATATGTGTGAAGTTTTTAGCACATGTGAACTTCACCACACACCTTATAGGATCTTTATGAGGTGTTGTGATTGCACAAAATTGATCAATGAATAGATTACTTGAAAAATCTAAGGCAAGAGCACAATGGCATACATCAGACTGAAAAAACTAACTTCTTACTATGAGAAATGGATATAAAAAATTATTCTAAGTGCTCACTATGGAGAAGGCCTGCTCTCGAGTAGAGAGAGAAAGTCAACAAATAAAACTCAGGTAGAGAGAGAATGAGCCCACCAAAATCTCAATAATCACAATATGGCTAAACATGCCAAAGTTTCCCTACATCAAAGAGACTCAAATTCCTATAGTGGAGTTGCATGGAAAGTCCACTTTATGAAAACTACAAAGTGCTCCATTGGTGTATCTATGCCTTTACAATTTTCCATATGGAATTTCTTAAGCATGGAAAGTGCATATCTACTTTGACTTGTGAAAGCATGATCTTTCCAAAAGTCAATTTCAAGGCCTAAAATGTAGTGAAGGACTCCTATATCTTGCATCTTAAATTCACTACCAAGTCCATGTTTATTTTCTTCAACTAGCTCCTCATAATTTCCACTAAGAATGATATCATCTACATAGATGAGAAGAATAACTACAAAGTTATTTACAAACTTAATGTACAATGAAGGGTCATATTCACTAAGATAAAACCCGAGTGATATGAGAAAGGAGTTGAACCTTGCATGCCAAGACCTTGGTGCTTGTTTTAGTCCATAGAGACTTTTGATTCTTCACCTTTCACAAATCCAGGTGGTTGCTCCATGTAAATCTCCTCCTCAAGTCAAAGGTCTTGACTATGAAGACACTTTTGCACCAGTTGCAAAAATGGTAACTATAATAATTCTCATTTCTCTTGCATGTTATCACACTTGGCACAAAGTCTTGCTTTGTATTTGTTGATGGATCCATCATTATAGTGCATTGGTAAAGTGATGCTAGTCTCCTTAGCAACACCTATATTCATCAGATTCATGGGAATCTGAGGAATTTCTAGAATCTCATCTGGTTTTTGCTATTCATCCGTGATATTGGGCAGCTGAAAACTTTTATGGATATAGCTTTGGAAGCCAATGAAAGATTTCATGGCACTATGGAACGGCATTGTGATTTGAGCCTGCAAAAGTTTGGAGAACATTTTGAGTCCCTGTAGGGGTTGCTCTTTTTTGAGGATTGGAGCATATAACGGACGGTCCGTGTTCTGTTCCTCCTGCAGAAACTCATCTGGGAATTATTGGTATTGCCTTTGTTCCACTTGTGGGTCTGAGTAATCTCTTGGTAATGTGGAAGCTGTCAAAGAGCTTCTCGTATGGTCAACTAGTTTTTCGAGATTTTGCTGTTGTTGTTGGTTTTGACATTGAGCTCTAGCAAGGACTCTAACAGGTTCTAATGAGATATGTCGTGCTGGTAGGATCTTGTTAGGTTGCTTTCGATATTGGTTTTTGACCTTAGAGTGGACCATGAAATGTCTCGTTTTGCCACAGATGAAACATTTGTTGCTCATGGGTCTCGTGGCAATTGCATAGCCATCTTGGATGGCTAGCTATCCTGGATTTTCCAAATTTGTGGAATACTCATCTCGCTTGCATGAGCTTGAGGTCTCTTCATGATAGTTTTGAGAACTACCAGAAGTGGGTGTGTTATCCTGATGGTATGTTTGATCGTAGGAGTGATCGACGAAATGAGTTGGTGCGGATTCTTTATGCTGTCAATGTTTCTGTGCCCCTACATCTTGATGGCCCGTTGGAGGTGGACCTAAGAGTGCCAGTTGAGGTTGAGGTTCATGCTTGGATTGTCTTGGCAACTCTTGGATATGAACTTGCGAGTTGTTTCATGGAGGATAAGGATGTGATGGGTTCCGCAAAACAAATGGATTTCTAGGAGTCTGGTATTGTCCTCCTGATTGTTCATGAGGCTGGTTCCTCGGAGTGTAGTAGAGGTAAAATGAGGTATGGCCCATGAAGTCACAGATGTTGCATTTAATCAAGGAAGTATCTGGGACCAATTGATATGATGGACACTCATTTTCCATGTGTGCAATGAGGGCACCAGGTATTATCCCGTCTATGATGAATCTTGCCAGTGGGTAACTGACCTGGCACGGAGCTCTCTTTCATGAGTTTCTCTATTTGTTGTTAGTGTTGATGGTTAAGCAACTCCATTTGAGTTTTCCAGAGCTGTTCTTGAGTTTCCTCATTTGGTCTAGAGTCAACATCCGATCCTCGTCTTCTTCTTGGATGGTGTTAGACATGGCTTGTTTTAATGATGTGTATTCATCAATAGATCAAAGTTCACGTCTGATCCATCTTGGGACTCCAACTAGGAACCAAATGATGAGCATGGACTCTGTGGGCTGTACTTGTACCTGACTTTTTAATCGTTTAAATCTTTCAATATAGTCACGTACTTTTTCTTCTTTTGTCATTTTGATATTGCTTAATTTGACAAATGGACTTTCAATCAAACGAAATGGTTTGAATCAATTGATGAAGTCTTCTTTCAAGAGTGACCAATCTCGTTTATTTTCATGATCCAAGTTGAAAAACCATTGTCTCACCATAGATATCACAAGCACTCTCAAAGACTTGGAGAAATCTTTGAAGGTCTGAATTGTCGTCGTACTTAGGAAGGTCTAGCTTTGGTGTTCGTTTTTCAGTACACAGACCATGGTTGGCAAAAGTCTTGTTTAAGTGAGCTCTTGCTTGTGATGATTCAACATCATGAAATTGCGATCGGTCATATGCAACTTCAGCTCTCATAGGTTCCCATCTCTCGAATGGGTTGGTGGATGGCTCATGGATTTATGATTTCATACGAGAGTACCTATTGTATCTAGGTTGTTTCATTAAAAGAGATACCATCTCTGGTGGATAGTCCACATCGAGTTGTGAGGTAGAGATTATCTCGTCAATGACTTGGTCTAAGTTACCGGTTGAGCTCTTCTCTCTTACTATCACATGGCATGGCTTGGGGGCTAGATCCAGGAGGGATCTTGGTTTGGTTGGGTGGTTTTGCTCCATAGTCTCTCTTGTTGTGTTTTCCTATCATCATCTTAGGGGTTTCCCCTAGTGGTCTTTACATTGGTATCAGAGCACAACTAAAAAGCGGTCTTGGATGGGAATGGCGATGAGATCTACATCAATTTGGAAGGAACACTTGGATTTACATCCCAGTTGGAGTACTATTTTCTCAAGGGAATTTGATTCACTAATTCCGATTTGAAACATGCTTTTCAAAATTGGTAGAGTGCACCTCTACATGGTTGATTTTGGTAAAGATGCTATGAATTAGCATAGATTCATTAGTAATTCTCTGTTTCTTGAGGAATCTTCCAATTGCTATAGAATGATATGCTTTGGTAGACCTTTTTGCTTGTTTTATAATAAAATTCTACTTGGCTAAATGGTTGAATGACTCGCATGAATCCTATTTGTCCTAAATCTTGTTATTAACTTTTATTCATTGATGTAAATCAATTTATCTAGAAGAATGAATTGAAAGTAAAAGAATTACTGGATTCCAGTAATTGCATGTGAGGATTTGGAACTTTCCAGAATCCTCCGATTGACATGCATATTGTGAAGATTAGTAGAATTATATTTAGGGGCCATGCCTATCTTATTTCCATTGTATATTTTATTGTACATAAAGGTATGTGAATTGAGCACATAACCTTCTAGAATAGGTCGAGTTTGAGTTAGGTAGGTTCAATCTTGATGTCCTGCAAAAGATTAGATTACATGCAAAGTCATTCAGAGTGCATGCAAGCAACATGCAATCAGTGCATGCAACATGCAAAGTAGTTTTCATGATCTACACATGTCTAGTAATTGTGAGAGTTGACATGCAGGACATGCAATTTCCATGCATGCAGTTTTACATGTGGATCCTTAGTAGTTCAGTTAACTAAGTAAAGTGGACTTTCCATGCAACTCCACTATAGGAATTCAAGTCTCTTTGATGTAAGGAAACTTTGGCATGTTTAGCCATATTGTGAATATTGAGATTTTGGTGTTTTGGGCTCATTCTCTCTCTACCCGAGTTTTATGTGTTGATTTTCTCTACCCGAGAGTAGGCTGTTTTCTCATAGTGAGCACTTAGAATAGTTTCTGATATCCATTTCTCATAGTAAAAAGTTAGTTTTTTCAGTCTGATGTATGCCATTGTGCTTTTGCCTTAGATTTTTCAAGTAATCTGTTCATTGATCAATCTTGTGCAATCACAACACCTCATAAAGATTCTGTAAGGTGTGTGGTGAAGTTCACACGTGCTAAAAACTTCACCTGGTATCAAAGCTTCATGCTTTGAAGAGGTGAGGGTGTATACATCAGAACATAAGTGCTTTTGCTTGCAAGAACTTGGATTTGGGAGAGGAATCCAAAGTCACTGACAAACAAGCCATCTGTGGATCATAAGTGGATCAAATCAAGCTTGATATGCTCCAATTGAGCCTTGTACAAATAGAGAGCTCACACGTGTGAAATCAACTTTCTTTGTTTGAGTGCCACTTCTCAAGGAATGATCCAAATTTGATGCTCTATAGCTTGTTGTATAGGTATTGAAGAGTAGAATGTGTTGCTCGAGTCTCTAAATCAATTTGATTTGTTTTTAGAAGACTTTAAGGCAATCAAAGAGGTAGGGAGAGTACTCCTCTCGTGTGATATGCCAAAGTGAGCGCACATAAGTTCTTTTCACCAATATCTTCAATTTTCATTATTAATCAAGTAGAATTCGATAAAAGTGAGTTTTGTGAGGTCTTGAACTTTTCATTTCACACATATTATTGTGTTTGAGTTGAAAATAAGCTCCTAGAGAGTTTATCAATTCTTTGAAACTCATGGGAGAGATAGACTTCATACTTGCATGTGCTTCATTTCTATGATAGAAGCTAGATCCAAATTCAAGATATTGATTTTTTCTATTGTGAGCTTGATCTCACATTCTGTTGCTAGATTTCATAGGTCTGATCAACATTATACGTGTTAGATCCTAGGTTGAGATAGCTAGCAACATTTTTAACTCCATCCTTGTCATTACCAGAATTTCTCAAAGTGAATATGGCTTCAACTGGTTCACATTTCTTGGAGCATAGTGAGAGATTAACATCTTCCAATTATGCAATGTGGAAGATTAGAATGGAATCATGATTGGTTCTACAAAATGTAATGGACATTGTAAGTGGAGCTGAAGAAGAACCTACAGCACCTAATGAAGCTGCAGCATTCAATAAAAGAACCAGAGTTGCTCTTCACTTCATCAAAAGTGTTAAGAGAGATCAGTACATGCACCACTGCCAAGGAGGCTTGGGATACTCTCAAAACAATCTATGAAATTAAGAATACTTCTAGATTGCTTACACTTAGAAATCAAATTTTTTTAGGTTATCAAAGAGTAGATGAGAGTGCTTCATCTTATGTAATGAGAGTAAAGGATCTTCATCAAGAGTTAGCTGGTATTGGTGATGTTCTTAAGAACACTGAACTTGTTCAATTAGTCCTTAATGGACTTAGAGATGAGTATGATAATATTGTGCAGACTCATGTTGTCAAGGAAGAGCTTCCATCCTTGGAGACTCTTCAAGGCGTTCTCATTGCTGAAGAAAGCAGGCAAGAGAACAAGATGCTGAGGATCAACAGATTTTTATTGAAGGATGGTGGAGATGACAAAGCACTCTTCACCAAGGACAAGTCAAGAGGCAAGGGCAAAGGTCAACAACACTTCAAGAAGGACAAAGACAAAGAAAGTAGTGAGGATCAATCCTCACAAGTTGCAACATCCAGTGGCAAGAAGAAGCTATCAAAGATCAAATGTTTCTTTTGTGACAAGAAGGACCACTATGCATCAAGCTATTTCAAGAAGAAGAACCAATCCAAGCAAGCTAACCTTACTAATGAGGAAGAGTGTGAGGGTATTGAGAGTGAAAGAGAGGATTCTTTAATGATGTCTAGTTTTTCATCTTTTCCTTTTAAGAATGAAAAAATTTGGTGGATAGATAGTGGGGCTGGTTCCCATATGTCTAGTTCTAAAAAGTCTTTCACAAGTCTCATGCCATATCTAGGTGCAAAAAGATCAATCTATATTGCTAATGATGTAGAGTGTAGAATTGAAAGAATTGGTAGTATTCCACTGCATGCATCATCATCAAAATCTTTTTGTCCGAATGATGTACTTTAGGTTTATTGGTGTCAAGTTTCATGTTGACAAATGTAAAATCTTGAGAGAAAATGATGTTATTGCTAGAGGATCTAGAATTGGAAAGTTGTACAAACTAGATTCTAGGGAGAGTGCTAACATTTCAGATATTGCTTATGAGACCAAGGTTCATCAGGAGGATCTATGGCATAAGAGATTGGGACATCCCAATTTCAAAGCCATGCAATCTGTGGTCAAGGAAGGAAAAAATTTTGGACTACCAAAGACACTGTCAAAGGAGCTTCAACCTTGTGAAGCTTGTGTTTTGGCAAAATCTCATAGAAGACCTTTTCCAAGATCAAGCATCAAAACACAGCATCCATTTGAACTCCTGCACTCTGATGTTCATTTCTCTTCAACCAAAAGCAAAGGAGGAGCAAATTGCTTTGTTTCTCTTGTAGATGATTATACAAGATATTCTTGGATCTATATGCTATCTTTTAAAGCCATGGTTTATGATGTGTTCCTTACTTTCAAAGCTTATGTAGATAAGCAGTTTACTTTCAAGTTGAAAGCTTTGATAGTGGAGGTGAATATACCTCTAACAAGTTTAAAGACTTTTGTGAGAAAGAGGGAATACAAAGAAAATTTTCTTGTTCTTATACTCCTCAGCAAAAAAATTGTCTAGATTTATCTTGATGATTTGGGTGTACAATCTTCTACAGACAAGCACCTCGAAGCCCTTAAAAAGATATTCATTCGATGTCGTAGGTTTGGTATTTTACTAAACCCTGAAAAATGTCAAACCTGGGTCACCCATGGGATTGTGCTCGGACATATATTTCAAAATGGTATTTCTACCGATCCTTCTAAGATCAAGATTATAGTTGAGATGCCTCTACCCACAACAATGAGGGAAGTTTACGTCTTCTTAGGCCACACTAACTATTACCGCATCTTCATAATCGACTACGCCGGTAAGGCGAGACTCGTTTATTTAGTTGTGGTAGACCCTAGATGGACCGAGGGCAATAAAAATAGCTTACTCTTTCTCTCTCTACCTTTCTCTCTCACAAAAAGTATAAAAACATGCAATCCCAATAACAATCAGATGCAACAATTAGCAAAACACAAATAAAGCATGAGAGATGGAGGAAAAGTGATAGAGAGCAAGGACATTCATAACTTCATTTCACAAGAGAACCAATCTTCTTTATTGAAATGAAGATATGTACATGTGTAGGAACTCGAGTTGGTCCATTTTTATAGTAGAGAGGAGGATCCTGGCCTTTGAATTCTATTGGTCAATTTCTGTCTCCCTAATTATTCAAATTTAAAAAAGAGTGGGAACCATCCAAATTGGAGGGAAACTCAACTTTATTCACTAACTGGACATTTAGGCCCTACGACATTAAAAGTCCCGCAAAAAGGTCTAAAGTCCTTTTATTGACTTTCTAATTAATCAAATCTCTATGTGATTATCGGGTTGGACCTACATACACAGGGTGCCAAATCTCTATCACTTATTAACTAGGGTTGGGGTTGCCTTGGGATCCACAAACCCTCCAATAGTATCCCCCACCAAAACTGGTGGTGGTCCCACGACACCTGCGAGATGCAGTTACTGTGGGCTTCTATTTGCTTCACGTTGAATCTTTATGAAATGATACTGCACCTTCTCCATGAAATCGAGTCGGGCAGTTTTAAAATCTAAATTGTGCGGCAAAAAAACAACGGTGGGCTCTGGCAATCCACTTTCAAGTTGTCCAAGATGTGAATCGAGATTCCCAGGAGCCTCCCATCATCGCGGCATGGAAATATAGTGTGAAGGATTTCAGATCATTCAAGATCCAATCCATGTCCCAAATCTTTGGTTACAATAAGGAGCAAACCAACAATCCTGCCAATGTAGAAAAATCAGCATCTACATACAAAATGAGATGCAAAATCTAAGAGATATTGATCAAACATGAACCAAAACATAAAATATATTTGTTGTCCGTACAATTACAGCACCCTACTGTATTTCACACGTGTGGAACTGAAAATAGCAATAAATGATCATTCTACACATAGAATTGCAAGATAACACCAAGATAGTGCACCAATGAGTAGTAGAACCCAAAGAGAACCATGTATGATGATGAAATGAGAGATAGAAGAGAGAAGATGTGTCTCTCCACGAGTTACATCCTTTTATAGAGTTTCCAAACCCTATTTGGCCACTTGGCTTTCCCTCCAAAATGTAAACCCTACTATTTTTGGGTCTAGATTCAATGTACCCAAAGTTCAAATTTGAATATCTCTCAAACTCGACTACCAACTTTCCCAATATGAATAAACTAGACTAAACTAGTTGAAATCTCTCACACTCCCTCTTCAACTAGTTTTGGCATAGTTTTGACAATAGAACTTTGATCCAACTTTAGAATGATCTCCATCCTAATTATAGATCTCCTTTCTAAGGTTTTAAAGTATCTTTCATAATTGATATAGAGAATAGTGTCCAAATTGGATGCTTCACTATTTCTTACATCAATTTTGCACATCAAGATATAACTAGAACATGAAGAACCAAATAGAATGTGAATGAAATGATTTCTCCATGTTTCAAACTTTGTACTCTCTGAAAAATTACAGCAACCAAACAATAAATGAGTGATGACCATTTGCTTGCTTGTGTCCTCCAACTTTGTCTTTTCTTGATATGTCTCCACCATAAAACTCCATGAACGAGCCTCCATCTCCATCTTGCCATAAGATGCCATCATACCTTGATGACTTGACCATGAATGAGTGACATAATGAGCCTCCAATAGCTTCATTTCCATCAGCAAAACCAGCCAAGAATGTTAGTACAACTCCAACAATAAGATATTGCAAGACAATGTAGCTAGCTTGTCCATATCTTGACAATTTGCACACATTCACATGAAATAGCTCAAACATGAGATAGAACAAGTAAAGTAAACTTGAAAAACACTTCCTTGCTTCTCCTTTGACCTTACTTGAGTCTTCAATAAGCTGCAAAAATAGATCCATAACATCTTTGCCAAAAAACCTTCCTTTGATGCTCTTGACTAGTTCCAAATTGCCACCTTTCCTTTTGTGTTGTTGAAGCCCTTTGAGACCAACCTCTTGATCTTCCTCTTGACCATCAAAGTCATTGAACAAACTTTGTTTTTCAGATCCATTACTTGCTTTTCCAGTATAAAAACCATGAGAACCAATATCCACTTGCATAGCATCATCTACACAAGAAAATTCTCCAAAACATGTGAGTAAAGCAAAGTGAGTCGCTTCCACTTGCTTACCTTTCTCTTGATCATCAAAGGTATCAAAGATATGAATATCTTCAGACCTGAACCTCTGGAGATACTCCCTCTAAAACATATGATCTATATCCAACAAGAACTCATCAATGCTTGATCTCGAATTTCCACAAAGGTTAGTGAAAACAATGTCACCAATGTCACCATCATAAATCAAAAGATAGATTCCAAACTTTCCATCCAACGTGAAGTAGAGTAGGTGAATATGAGTAACAAACCTAATAAATCCAGCCCTCTTGAGCCCATAACAAACCTCAATAAGCTCACCAATGAGATCTCCCTTGCCTTGAAGAAATTGCCTCTCGATTTGCTCCATGTAGTCTTCTCCAACCAACCTTTTGCCATCTTGATCATGAGTGATCAATTCACAATCATAGAATCCTTTGAGTTGATGAAGAGATGTGAGATCCATGCCTTGGTTCTTCCCAAGAACAAATCTTCCATTGCTTTTTCTTCTATAAGACTCCCTCTTAATGATTGCATCATAAGAAGTAGAAATCTCAAAAACATTAGAAGCCATGAAAAAAATGATTAGTACCTTCAACATAAGGATGATTGAAGTAATCTCTTTCTTCAAACAAGAACTTCTATTCAATGTTTTAGGTAATGAATCATATGATAATGATTCTTCCTCACTATCATTCACAATGACATCATTCAAAGTACATCCTACTTTGAACTCTTCACATACTTCTCTTCTTCTTGACTTGTGACTATCTCCCTCACTAAGTCTCTTGATAGAACCATTTGATCTACTCTCTTTATGAATACATGTGACTCCACTTGCTGGAAAAATGACTTTCTTGGAATCATAACAGAATAATGTAGAAGAACCACCTCCTTCATGCATGCACCTAGCAACATCCTTTTCCATATGATCGAAGAAATCATTAACAACAATCTTTTCCAAGGAAGAACCTTCACCTCCATTGATGAAGTTAGCTCTTTCCTTACCTTTTGCATGCTTGCACTTGCCATGAAGAACCATTGAAACACCATCATTATCCTCAAGACTAGCCAAGTTAGCACAAAGATGAACATCTCCAAGAAGCATATTAGATCTTGACCTAGATCTAGCATAAGGAAGCTTGTTAGACTTTGCATAAGATCCACCAATCTTATTGATGCTAAAAGGTAACTTTGGAAAGTTGAGACCAATCTCCTTTTCCATTCCATCCTTTTTGTTAGCCATAACAAAAGCATCAAGCTTGAAAAGTCTACCTTGTCTATTGCCTCTAGCAACCAAGAACTTTTCCTTTGTAATGAAACAAATATCACCAACAAACTTTACCATGTATCCTTTCTCTATCATTTGACCAACACTTAGCAAATTCTTTGAAAGTGAAGGAATGTAAAGGACACCATCAAGTCTTGCTTTCCTATTAGTAGAGAGACAAATAGGAATTGAACCAATACCTTCAATCACACACTCACCACCATTGGCCATGTGAATTGCTTTCTTGGCTCCATCATAAGTGACAAAAGAAGTAAAGAACTCCTTGTGACTAGTCATGTGTGAACTAGCTCCACTATCAATCCACCATGAATCTTTGTCACCTTCACTTGATATTAGACTTGAAGAACACATCAAAAGAGAATCACCACATTTAGATCCTCATCATTAATAGTAAAGTTGATTTGCTTGCTACCTTCATCTCTTTGCTTCTTCAAACATTCATTTGCAAAATGCCCTTTGATTCCACAATAAAAGCATTTCAACTTAGACTTATCTTTTTTTTTGCCAAAAGAGGAAGTATCACCTTGATCTTGCCCCTTACACCACTTGCCTTTGCCTTTGCCCTTGAACTTGCCTTTGATGAACATAATATTCTCTTCATAATGAGATGTCGATGTAGATCCACCTCCTCTGGATTGAAGCCTATACTCCTCATTCACCAAGATCTCTTGCAAATCCACAATACTTGGCAAAGTCTTTTGAATAGAAAAACTTTGAACAAGATTAGCATGGTCATCCAACAAGCCATTAAGTATAACTTGAACAAGTTCTACCTCCTTAATGCTTTCATCAATACATGCTAACTCATCATTGAATGCTTTAACCCTCAAAACAAAAGCATGAGTACTCTCTTCCTTCTTTTGCAAACTTTGAAAGATTTGCCTCCTAAGAGTAAGCACTCTTGATGTAGACTTGGATCCATAAATCTTCTTCAAAGCTTCCCAAGCCTCCAAAGGTGATGTGCACTTACCAACTTCCTTGAGAAGTTCATTGGTAACATTCATCTTAATCATGTGTAGAGCTTTCTTTGCTCTATTGTCATACCTCAATTGATCTTGAGGTGCTTGAGGTCTCTCCTCCACACCTGCAACAATCTCCATCAACTCATTCATCTCCAATAAGGACTCCATCCTCACCTTCCAAGTAGAATAGTTGATTTAGGTAAGCCTATCATTGCTCTCCAACATAAATCCACCACTTGAAGCCATGTTGAAGTGACTTGATCTTCTCTTTAAACCTGTTTCAATGCACAAAGCACTTTCTTGAATGTCAAAAAATGAACTCAAGAAGAAATCACAAAGATATGGAACCTCTCAAATCTCTTCTAGCACTTCTAACTAGAAAATCAACACATAGAATAGTGAAATCTTGATCAACCTATGATCTATCCTCAATCTAATGATTCTTGCCACTTCCTAGAATTGAAACACACTAAAATGAAGTTCAGTAACCTCACAAACTAGAGATCCAATCAAAATTAGGGTTTTGACAAAATCACAAAAAATTGAATATCTCAAATTCTACATGCAATTTCTAGAAACTTGATATATCTTCTTGTAGACTCTAATGAGACCTTCCTAATGCACCAAAAATCATCTAAATCCAGCAAGCCAAGTGTGAAATTGGAATTGATCAAGTATATAATCCTATATTGAGTTTTGACCTACAAAAGATCAATTCTACACATGCAAAAATGCTGATTTTTGAGTAGAGATCAATCTAGCATGCTCTAGCATTGGTAAGTCCTCCAAATCCTTGCTAAAGATGGCTGATCCTTTTATAACCTGAAACACAAGAGCTCTGATACCATGTGAAGCATTTCAGATCATTCAAGATCCAATCCATATCCCAAATCTTTGGTTACAATAAGGAGCAAACCAACAATCCTGCCAATGTAGAAAAATCAGCATCTACATACAAAATGAGATGCAAACTCTAAGAGATATTGATCAAACATGAACCAAAACACAAAATATGTTTGTTGTCCATAAAATTACAGTACCCTACTGTATTTCACACGTGAGAAACCGAAAATAGCAATAAATGATCATTCTACACATAGAATTGCAAGATAACACCAAGATAGTGCACCAATGAGTAGTAGAACCCAAAGAGAACCATGTATAGTGATGAAATGAGAGATAAAAGAGAGAATATGTGTCTCTCCACGAGTTACATCCTTTTATAGAGTTTTCAGACCCTATTTGGCCACTTGGCTTTCCCTCCAAAATGTAAACCCTACTATTTTTGGGTCTAGATTCAATGTACCCAAAGTTCAAATTTGAATCTCTCTCAAACTAGACAACCACCTTTCCCACACTTTCCAAAAGTGTTTATTGAATGTATTTAAAACTAATATAACTTCAAAAAGTTTGTCTCTAAGTCTAAAATGAGTTTTGGCCTCTTATTGACAATTAACCAAAATATGAATAAACTAGACTAAACTAGTTAAAATCTCTCACATAAAGTCTAGCCATCGACAACTGATCCTTAATGCTCTATGAGGCCATTGGCTTATTTGGATCGAATGCCAAAGGAGGAAGGCAATCATTCCATCACGTTGCCACAGATACCAATAAAGTCAAGTCTTTTGCAAAAAGTGTCGATTGCCTCACTATCAGATCGGGAGAGTGTATATACTCCCGCTGGTATGCTTGTAGTGCCCAATGGAAATCCACTGAAATTTTCCAACTGAAAGGTTGGTGGATGATTGGCCAATTTGGCGTATGGATAGTAATTTTGTCCATGGCCAATCCACATCCTTCCACTTGTTCTTGTGCGGCATCGGTACGTAATATGGATCTATGCGCAATTGGCGAAGGCTAGCCACATAACTCCTGATAAATTCTGGAGTTTTCTCAAAAATTGTAACTCTCCAAGCCGGCTGCTCTCCCAATGCGGATATTTTATCCACTTTTCGGCCTCTATTTCAGAGGTTTTAAACTTGAGGACCCAATCACCACGCGAGGACTCATGAGGATGTTGCGCTAAAAAGCTCTAAATCTTGTCCTCGACGCTGATTGGTCTTTTGAACAATGGTGTGGTCCTTGATGAAGATGAACCTGGTTGCACTGCTTGTGGAACTGGCTATTGTTCTTCAACTTCAGGGGCCCCACCCTGGTCCATGCCCGAATCCAACCCTGTATCCATAAGTGCATCAACTTGGTGCAGAGGTGAGAATTGCGGCATAATCAGAACTGAAATTTGAGGCCCAACTTCCAACACCTGAGCGACAGCCTTTTCATATGCGTTGATAATTGGTTTAGCCTCTGCCAACTCAGTTGAAGCTGTACCTTTGAATCTGTCAAAGCGGCCTTGGAGTCCTTGAAGCGCCACTTTGTAGGTTTCTGCTTTTTTAGACAAATACGTGATTTCCATCGAAGTTACCGGATGATCAGGTATTTGCATCTGCAGATACGCATCACTCTCAAGGGTGGTCGCATCCAATTCACCTTGGAGACATGTGCGATCTTGTTCAGCCATCTGCAGTTGACCCTGGAGCAGCTGCACCTATTGCTTTGCATCCTGCACTACCTTTCAACCAACTTATAGGTGAATTTGGAGGGTCCATCACACAAAATACTAGTTTGGCTGATCAGTTCTGAACAAAAATTCGCAGGCTTGCACAACAGTACTGTGAAAATAGGCTATAAAAATCTCGGCGAAGGTTTCTGAGGTGCTGAAACCATCCGGCGAACGTTTTCCAAGTCTGACAAAGGGTGAACCTTCGCCCAAGGGGGTCCTTCGCCCAAGTACTGTCATAAATGCAACTTTTCAAGATCTGAACATATAGCCAACCTAATTTTGACATTTTAAGACCATCTAGCATGTCAACAAAGGTTTCTAAGGAGCGTAAGGTGATTGGCGAAGGTTCCCAAGATGGCGCCTAACTCAAAAATAGGTACTTTCTCTGGAAAAGAACCTTTGCCCAAGTCAGTATGGGTATATCTGAAGTGAATGTACAATCTGAAAGCTCAGCGAAGGTTTCCAATATTGTACAGGCAACATATGACCGGAACAATGATTTTATAAGTCATTTTCCATCAAAAAGTATCTTTTCAAAATACTTTCCTTTCTATTTTTTCACTCTGATGACTTTTGTGACTTTTGCTCATCAGTCTTTCCTCATTTTTTTCTCTTCTTTTTTTTTTACTATCTTTTCCAAACAAAGTTTAACAATTAAGTATTGAAAACAAAAAATTGAAAAACAAATAAAAAATAAAAATCATTTAGATCATGTTTGTTGAACTGGTGGAGCACTAGTCAAATTTTGTGTAGCGAGTTGGATTTGATAGCTATCCTCAAAATTTTTGGTCCAGATCTTGTTGTGGGTTGTAGGAACCCTTTTCACACGTGAGGCCATACATCTCCAGTTTTTACTAAGAAATTTCAAAAATTTGTAGAATTTGACTCACATACCCAATTTGAGTGATTTTTGGTGCAAAATCAAGCATTTTCTATAGTGAATGTAATCCCTTGATTAGTTCTTGGATTAGATCAGCCAAAAAATTAAAATTGAAGCTTGAATTAGGTGCACTAATTGATCTTCTCTGATTTTTTGAGTGTATGTTGAGGTTGAAGAGAGAAATTGCTAAAAATCATAGATTAAGGAGTGATTTTGCAAGTTTGAGACTAGAATCTAAATTTCCATCATTCTAGATTGGTTCATGAGTGATAAGATTGAGTCTATAAGCTTTCTAAATTGCTAGAACACTTTAGGATCAGATCTCTTAGAGAAACCATAAGAGTTTCTAGTGCTTTTTCACATTCAAAAATGACATCAATGGGTGGTTTTTTGCTTGAAGCTAGTGAAAGACTTACATCCACTAATTATGCTACTTGGATAGTTCGAATGGAGTCTTTGCTTGTACTTCATGATCTTTATGACATAGTACTTGAGGTGGAAGTAGAACCTCAAGGAGGAGTTGAATTGGCTAAGTACAAAAAGAGATGTAGAGTTGCATTACATTGCATAAAAATGAATGTAAGTAATGAACTTTTGAAAGAAATCTCTTCTTGTACCACATCCAAAGAGGCATGGGATTCATTAAAAGCCATTTATGGAATTAAGAACACTTCAAGGATACTCACGCATGAAAGGAAGTAGTGAAAGTGCCCAAAATTATGTCTTTAGGATCAAATCTTTGAATAAGGAGTTGTCTTCTATAGATGATAAAATCAAAGATGATGAATTACTTCAAATCATTTTGAATGGATTAGGAGGTGATTATTCCAATCTTGTTCAAACCTTTTCTATTCAAGATTCACTTCCTAGTACTGAAAAACTTCAAAGTGTGCTTGTTAGTGAGGAGAGTAAAATGCTTCATATCAAAAGTAGGATGAGTTCCTTATCTTTGAATGATGGTGATGAAAAATCTAACTTTTCTTTGAAAGGCAAGAAGAAGAAGTTTCCATCCAAGAAGACCCAAGACATGGAGATGGAGAACAAAGATGGAACATCAAGTTCCAAAGACAAGAGCAAGAAGGACAAGAAGAAGCTAAAGTGTTTCTTTTGTGAAAAAAAGGGACATTGCTACAAGAAGAAGAATGCCCAAGAGAAGGACAATCAAGGCAATCTTGTGCCTGAGGAGGAGGAAGAAGGCAATCTATCTTTGATGGTATCCTCACCACAAACATCTAATCAAGACACTTGGTGGATTGATAGTGGGGCAAGCTCTCACATGACTCACCAAAAAGACTACTTTTCTAATCTACTTTCTTACAATAGTTCTAAGAGATTTATTCTCACTGCAAGTGATCAAGAATGTGAGAATGTAGGTGTTGGATCCATTCCTTTATGTCTAGCATCATCTAAAAAAGTAGATCTAGACAATGTTCTTTATGTACCTTCAATTACAAAGAACTTGTTGAGTGTAGGACACTTATGGATAGTGGATTAGATGTACATTTCAAGCATGGAGTATGTTCTATCTTGAAAGATGAAAAATGTATTGCTAGTGGTTTCAAGCAAGGGAGGTTATTCAAATTGGATGCTAATGTGATGGTTGGAAGTGTGAACATGGCAAGGGAGGAGCTCACTCAAGTGGAATTATGGCACAAAAGATTAGGCCATCCTAACTACAAAGCTATGGAGACCATGGTGACAAAGGAGCTAGCAAGAGGACTTCCCAAAACCATATCCAAGTGTGGCAAGCTTTGTGGAGCTTGTGGACTCTCCAAATCTCATAAACTTCATCTCAAGAGATCTTTGATAAGATCTAACTCTCCTCTAGACCTTATACACTCGGATGTTCATTCATTTTCACATGAATAAAATGGTGGAGCTCTTATGTATGTCACTTTTATTGATGATAAATCAAGAGACTCTTGGGTTTATCTCTTGTCTAAGAAAAGTTTTGAGTCCTTTGTAAAGTTCAAAACTCTTGTGGAAAAGCAACTTAATACTAGCTTGAAAGTATTAAGAAGTGATAATGGAGGGGAGTACATCTCCAATAGGATGAAAGAGTTTTGTGAAACTAATGGCATAAAGAGAGAGTTTACTTGTACATATACTCCACAACAAAATGGAGTACCTGAGAGAAAGAATAGGACACTATGTGAGTGTGCTAAAGCTATGAGGTTAGATGCATCTCTTCCTATTTCATTTTGGGAAGAAGCTATTTTATGTGCAAACTTTCATTGTAATAGAATGACTAATAGTGCCATTAAAGGACTTACACCTTATGAAGTATTGTTTGGCAAAAAGCCAAATCTTAATGATTTGAAAGTTTTTGGATGTACTTGTTATGTACATATTCCTTTAGAAACAAGGAAAAAGGAAGATTCCACTTCTTTCAAAGGCATCTTTGTTGGTTATAGTGAAAGTAAGAAACTTATAGGATATATGATCCTATTACAAAAAAAGTTGTTGCTAGTAGAGATGTACGTTTTGATGAATCTCTCCAAGCCAAAGGAAAGGTGACTTCCAACAACACTCAACTTGTCAAAGATCATGCTATGGCCGAGGAAGAGCTTCATGAAGATGAAGACCAAGTGGAACTACTCCAAGTCCAAGGGTGCCAAGAAGATCAACAGATTGAGCCATCGAGGCTCACTTCTAGTGACAAAGGGGAGCAAAGGGAAGATTCTCAACTACTCAACTCTTATACTTTCTTGACTACTATGCTTGAAGAACCAACTAGTTTTGAGGAAGCAAATAAGTCTCAATATTGGAGGAAAGCTATGCAAGTAGAGTTTGATGCATTAATGGAAAATCAAACTTGGAAACTTGTTGATTTACCTTATGGAAAGAAGCCTCTTACTTGTAAATGGATATACACATTGAAATATAATCAAGATGGTTCCATTCATAAGTACAAAGCTAGACTTGTAGCAAAAGGTTTTTTGCAAGTCAAAGGCATAGATTATGATGAAACCTTTGCACCTGTTGCAAATCTTGTGACCATTAGATTAATCATATGTCTTGCAACTTCTTTCAAATGGGAGCTCTTCCAACTTGATGTGACAAATGCTTTCTTGAATGGATTCTTGGAAGAGGAAATCTACATGTGCCAACCCGAGGGCTTCATCAAAGATGGAGAAGAAGACAAGGTGTGTCTCTTGAAGAAGAGTCTTTATGGACTCAAGCAAGCACCAAGAGCATGGTACTCTAGGTTGCATTCCTATCTTATTTCCATTGGATTTGTTGCAAGTTCTTATGAACCATCATTGTACTACAAATGTAATGATGGAAAGATCATTATCTTAGTTTTATATGTTGATGACATTATACTCACAGGTTATGATCTAGATGACATCAAGAATGTAAAAGTTTCCTTGTCTAGTGAATTAAAGATGGTAGATCTAGGACTTCTTAAAGTTATACTTGGAATATAAGTCACTAGAAGTAATGATTTTACCTTCATATGTCAATCTAAGTATGCTAGATCAATCTTAGCAAGATTTGGCATGATTGATTGTAAAGGAGTTGAAACTCCTATGGAACTAAGTGTAAAAGTTTCTAAGGAAAGTGATGAAGCATCCTTTGAGGACATCACTACCTATAGAATGCTTATTGGTTCCTTGATATACTTAACCATCACTAGACCAGATCTTAGTTTCTGTGTTGGCAAGTTGAGTCAATACATGCAAAGTCCATTAATATGTCATTGGAAAGGAGCAAAAAGGGTGTTAAGGTACATCTCGGCTACAAAAGACTTTGGCATAGTTTATGAAAGGACTAATATTTGTTTGAGAGAATATTGGGACTCAAGTTTTGCAGGTGACAAGATGGATAGAAGATCCATAAGTGCATTTGCTACATTCTTATGTGGAAGAGCTATATCTTGGCTTTCCAAAAAGCAAGATACCATCTCTCTTTCATCAACAGAATCCGAATATAAAGCTATGACAACAACAACGAAGGAAGTTCTATGGCTTATAAGGCTTTTGGAGGAGCTACATGTGATCAAGGATGAAGACATTCCATCCATATATTGTGATAATCAAGCAGCTCAACAACTTGCAAACAATCCAGTCTTCCATGCTTGAACAAAGCACATCGAGATTGCACATCATTTCGTGAGGGAGAAAGTGCAAGCAAAGGAGATCAAGCTTATTCATGTTTCATCATCAGAGTGCATTGTTGATATACTCACCAAAGCATTGTCTAAAGATCCATTTATAAAATTAAAATTGGCTCTTGGAGTTATAGATAGATCTATGCTAGATTTACCAAGCTAGATGTTTGAGTGTGAAAAATGCAAAAATAAGCTTGGTAGAGGCCATAAATCTTGTATATAGGATAGACACACATGTGTGGAGCCTGTTCCCACGTGGGAAACTAGTGTACTTTTCATGTACCATAATCATATATGTTGTACATATGATTTAATTCAAGTTCTAGTGGCTAAAATGGCCAAAAACTAGTTTTCTAGAGATATGACACATGGCACCAATCTAATGATTGTATGAGCCAAATATTTTGAATAGATGTCACATACCATGTGTAGAGGACAGCTCACACGTGTGGAAATAGCTGAAGTAGGCAAGTTTTTGCTTCTAGAAGATTTCCATGAAGATCTCTATATAGTAGGAAAATAGACCAAAAATGTCCAAAATGAAAAGTTTTGATCCAAGTGTCAAATTGCATGATAGTGACAAGGCATCCTCACACGTGTGAGATCTGATGCATGATCAGTACCTTGAGCTCCAAAAAGTGTAAATTGAAAGCCAAATTGGCGTCGCCTTCCGAAATGCACTCTGACGCCAACTCCCAACTTCATGCCCAATGGAATGGTGAAATCACTTTTGGTGGGCTTCGAACACTTTCTACATTGGAATCACTCTGTTTTGAGGTACCGTACTTGTAGGTACAGTCCCAGTGCCCTTCGTTTGGAGGCTATAGCCCTTCGTTTGTGTCAAAACGAATATAGGACTAGAAAATAAGGATTTTGAATTTTTGAACTATTTCTTCACCTTAAAGAAACTTCACCTTTTACATGTGAAGGGACCCAACTCCATTTATATAGAGGCTTATTTGGCCATAATCAATGTGAGACACCAATCTTGGTTTTGGAAGCAATTTTGAGTGATTCTCTCCATTTGTCTACATTTGGTTTGATTGTTTTGAGGTTCTATCAATGTGTACTTGATTTTCAGGTTGGAGTCCATACTCAGACAGTGTTTCACACGTGTGAAACCAGAAAGTACACCTACCTTCAATTAATGATTGTTCTTGTTAGGATTTTGTGTCTAGAATTGATCTAGATTGATCTTAATCTCAAGTAGATTGATAGATCAAGTAATCTGACAACCAATCCCTCTTGAGGATCAGATTAGGATCCACTCTTGGTCCTTTTTGTACTTTTTGCACAAAATTAATGTTTTTTTTTAATTTTTCAAAGGCTTCTAACGCCTCTATTGTCCAAATAGAAACAATACTTAGTTTGTATATAGGTCTTGCTAAATCCGCAAAGAAGATAATAAAAATTCGATAATAATTTGCATGACCCGTAAACACATAAACTCCAAGAATTGTTGTTGGCGGTGGCAATTCCACAATAACCTTGATTTAAAAATAATATGTGGCAATGCCATGTCTTGATATCACATGCCCAAGCACAACTCCGTGGGAAACCCATATCTGGCATTTTTCTAGATTCAAGGAAATTTGATACTTGCGACATCTTTCAAATACTTTTTCCAATCGATCCAGGTGGTCTATTTTTGTACTATATATGGACTCCCAAGTCATCCAAGTAATTTTCAAAGAATTTCTGTAGATAATCTTTAAAAACAAATTGCATTACTCTTTGACAGTGATAGAACTTTGTAACCTTTGGAATTGCATCAGGTACTAAAGGTATGGTATGTTCAATAACGGAATGTGATCCTTCCCCGTCACTTTGTTCAAGGCCTTGAGATTCACAGAGATTCTCAATTTCCTATTCTTCTTAGGAACAATGACAATCGGTGAAACCCATTCTGTATGCTCGATCTCATAAATGAAATCGGCATCAAGCAGTCTCTGAAACTCTTTCTTTGTCATATACGCAACATTAGGATTACAATGATAGAACTTTGTAACCTTTGGAATTGCATCAAGTACTAAAGGTATGGTATGTTCAATAACTGACGTCGAAATAATCTTTAGAACTTGATAAGTCCATGCAAAGCAATCTTGATACTTCATAAGTAATGTTCGGAGTGCTTGAAACTGTTCAAGATTAAGTTGTGATCCAACTTGTAGAATCTTTTATGGTTCTCCTAGTTCAGCAAGATTCATAGCATGTGTCCTAGCTGGGCCTTCGTAAACATCTTTTGATTCTGGCACCTGTTCTTCGGGCTCACGATGTGCTTTGGGTAACATGATAAATGTTCGGGCATATCATGATGGACTACATCTGCCTGTTCTTTGTCAAATGGACTTGTCTTGGATCTTCGCTTAGCCTTCTTAGCAAGAATTGATCGTGGAGGTGATGACTTCTGAGAAGATAAACTCTTCTTCGAAATGAAGACTTCCTAGACGATGATGTCTTTCTAGAAGTCTGGCTTGTAGAATCATCCTTGACTTTTCCTTTTGTCTTTATCTAGTAAGGGTGGCACATTTTTTGAATCAATATTTTGAGGAGGATTTTCCCATTTCATGACCGTATTATAATGTTGCTTGGCTTGTTTCTTCGTCATTGACCCTGCGATCCTGTCTTCCTTCAATATAACTGCTTTTGGCGGTTTTATTGTTGGTTCATCATGAATATTACGTACTCCAAAGTTGGTCGGATCCATATGATTTAGAATCTGCTCATCAGTAAGCTCTGCATTGTCATCATAAGTCAAGGCATGACTCACAAGAATGAGTTCATCTTCAATTGGATCTGGTATAGGCCCCGTTGATATCCAAGCTACATTCAGCACATTTAGTGGAAAAGTGATCAGTGTATCCAAGGTCCTCCAATAATGAAATCTCGCTCAAATCTGACTGATTATCTTGTTGACACATGTATCCTGTTGTACAGTCAATTGTTACAAGAGCTTCATTCCAGTTGACAATATCGGTCTGAGAATTGTAACGAGCTCCCAAATTTTTCTCTGGTCGGTCACAAGTATGATCCGTTGTTGATGAATCATCATCCTCTTTTTGAACCACTGGTTTGATAGTCCAAGTTGCAGAATCAATTCACACAAATCCGCATCTTGTCGTTCTTCTTGAGTACTATGACTATTGGCGACACCCATTCAGTATGCTCGATTTCATAAATAAAATTAACATCTAACAACTTTTGCAACTCTTGCTTGATCAGCTCTATATAATTCGGGTTGCAGCGATAGTAACGACTCACCTTGGGGATTGCTCCATCCACCAAGGGTATAGTATGCTGGACTACGATTGGCGGGATACCCTTCAGATCACTATAAATCCAAGCAAAACAATCCCTATATTCCACCAATAATGAACGTAGTATTTTAAATTGAGTGGGCGCTAACTGCTCTCCCACATGCACTATCTTTTCTTCTTCACCTGGCTCGGCTAGATTCATTGGTTGCGTTCGCACAGGTCCTTCAAAGAATTGCTCCGCTGGTTCTTGACTTTGATCAGTTGATTTTCATTTATTTTTTCAATTGAGAACACTCATTCACTGTGTGATTTCCTGTACAAATAGAACACCAGACATTTTTCGTAGTAAGAAAAGTCTTTGCAAACTTCTCAGGTTCTTTGTTCTCTTGTCCATGGAAATCTTCCAATGCTTTGATCTTCTCATCAAATTGGACTGCAACTTTTCCATCTGTTTCTGCTGGTTCTTCCCGAGTTTCTCGAACTCATTAAGCATCATTTCCACGATAGCATTCTTTTATTACCCTCATATGGCATGATACTAGTGAATGAATTCCTAGAATTAGACATGTGGGAACTAGCCCCACTATATATCCACCTAATATCCTCACTCTTGAAGTGGCAAGAAGAAAAATTTGACATCATCAATGAATCCTCCCTATCACTCTCATTACCCTCACTCTCTTTCTCATTAGTATGATTAACTTGTTTGAATTGGTTATTTTTCTTGAAGCAATTTGAAGCATAGTGCCCTTTCTTGCCACAAAAGAAACACTAAATCCTTGACTTGTTCTGCTTTCCACTAGATGTTGTAGCTAGGAATGATTCTCATCTCCATCTTTGGCTTTGTCCTTGTCCTTCTTTGAAGTGTCGTTGTTGTTGTTGTTGCCCTTTTCTCATTCCTTTTGACTTGTCCTCAATGAAAAGTGCTTTGTTCTCTCCACCATCCTTCAAAGAAAGTTTGTTGATCCTCAATAGCTTGTTCTCTTGCCTACATTCCTCAACAATCAGAACACCATGTAATGCCTCCAAGCTTGAAAGCTCTTCTTGAATTGCATAAGTTTAAACAATATTGTCAAATTCATCTCTTAATCCATTAAGGAAGACTTGCACTAATTCATTTTGATTGAGATGGTCTCATATGCAAGCAAGCTCTCTATGAAGATCTTTCACTCTCATGACAACAAAGTTTGAGGCACTCTCATCACTCTTTTGGTAGCTTTGAAAATTTTGGTTCCTTAGTGTGAGCAAACTAGATGTGTTCTCTGCCTCATAAATGGCTTTAAGCTAGGGTGTCCCAAGCCTCCTTGGCCGAGGTGCATGAGCTAATCTCCCTCAAAACTTCATTTGACACATTCATTTTAATACAATGTAGGGCCACCCTTGTCCTCTTCTTGTATTTTTGGACTTCTTGAAGCACTTGTGGCACTATGTCCACCCCTTCAATCTAGATCTTGCTTCTCTCCAAAGATGAAGTACTCCAAGATTTCGAGCCAACTCCCTCCACGAGCTTCAAAGCACTTGAAAAACACTCAAGGACTTCACAAACTACTCAAACACAATGTATTTGAGTGAAACTATGTGGCTATATAGGGCCACAAAATCTCATCTAGATCTACTCTAAACTAGATTGGAAATGAAAATCAAGAGTTTTTTTATGATCTAAGCTAGATATGAGCCTTCATTGGCATGTCCAACCAGGTTGGGTGCTCTACCCACCTTCGTTTGAATGCCAATAACTCTCCATTTGGCTTGAGATCAATTGCATCACAAAGTAGACTTCACTAATTTTTCAACAAGCAATCATACACTAGATTTGGATCTACCTTAGAGAAACACCAACTATTCAAAGTTAGGTGATCTCACACGTGTCTGAGCACAATATTCTGTACAGTACCCAACATGGATCAAATCAATGTGATTTTGATCCTTCTTTATTCCTAAATCCCTTTGATTGCTATCGAGATCCTACTATGCTCTCAAATACAAGTTTTTCAAGCAATTTTTCATCAAGCTTGTTGCATTCAATCCATCCTTAGGCTAGCTCTGATACCATGCCAACATTTTCACACATGTGGATACATCCAAAGTGATGTGATGAAATCTTCTAAGGTGTGTGTGATTGCACATGAATCTATCTCTTGATGCAAGCAATCTATCTAGACAATGTCAAGGCAAGAGCACACAAGCATGCATCCACAATCCAAAACTATCATCCACATAGTATGAGACCACTTGATGAAAAAAAACCAAGTAAAAAACTTGTTGCTCTTGGGTAGAGAGAGAAATACAAAGGATTGCTCTCGGGTAGAGAGAGAACATAAATTTTTTTGTAAGGGTTGTGGAGCTACACTCTTACAAAAAAACTAATTGTCAATACAAGCTCTCTCACACTCTCATAGAGTGGCTCAAGATCCAAGAAAGATGGAAACAAAGCTCAATGATGGGACCACTCTCAAATCACCTCTTATTATGATTGGACCACTTTGGTACACCGCTTGCTCCTATTGGTCCACATGGCAAATATGATGAGGTGCATTATCCTTGCTCTCTACCATCGTGCCCTTTGTCAAGTGTAAGCAACCTACACTAACTCGTGCTAATTTAGATCATAATTTGCTCAAATCACAAAATGAAATTTGACGACCAACATATTTACAAGTGTGCATGGAAGTGGCCTAGCACCCCCAAAACTCAAGATCCTAGATAAATAGCTTTTACGTTCCTTCACACCTCTATGGGGTTTTGAGCCCCTTACCTTGAGTTCAAGCCTTTATAGGTTTTTGGGACTAGGCCCTAGCGCTCTTGTCCTCAAGCAAGGGCCTCACATCCCATATTAGCATTTTGAGCCCATGTCCTAAACTCCTGGCCTTGAGCAAGGGTGGGCCTTTATAGTTGTTGGGCTCTTGTCTTGAGCCTAGGCCTTTACAGGCTTTTTGGGAGCAAGGCCTTGGGGCTCTTGTCCTCGAACAAGACCCTCAAACCCATATAGGCTTACCATCTAGGTTTTTTGGGTGCAAGGCCTTGGGGCTCTTGTCCTCGGACAAGACCCTCAAACCCATATAGGCTTACCATCTACAGGAGGGCCAAGAAGTCAAACTTGGCTCCAAGTCTCAAGAGGCTTCCAACTACATGGAGCAGAGATTAAGACGAGGTCAGGTTCTCTATTCCGATGAGTAGTGGGTTCACAAGGGCTCTTTGAACCCCCTACTCATCAGAAGAAGGATTTGAAATTCCCAGGAGGACAAAAGATGGAGGCGCAAAAAATTCCGTGATTCGTGTCCATGGGGCCGTGCCCTTAAGGTTTCGAAGTAGAGAGTCCTGATCTCAACTGGCCTTTCATCTTTAAGACACAAAGTGGTTTAGAGCTCTGCACCGTTGGATTTTGCCACTGCCGCTGAGATTTTGGCACGTCCCAATAATCAACTACGTGTCCTCTTCGGGTGTGACACGTGGCAGAAATCTAAGTGGGCGGGTTTAAAACTTGCCGTGCAGTGCACTAAGCAGATCGGCGGCTGGTTCCGGCGGCCAACCGCTAAACGCAGTGGCTGTGGCGCCGCTGCAAGGTGATTGGTGCTCGTGTGGAAGCGGTGGCGCCGCCCGCGGCGCCGCCTGGATGTGGCAGTCGGCAGACGAGTAGGTGGATGCAAGGAGAGACTGTGGTGGAGAGAGGCGAGGCCGAAGGCGGAGCAGAGCAGAGCGTTCAGCAGTAACAGCAGCGTGGCCAGCTTCTCCGTTCGCAATAATAACATGTGATGCGAGGATTGCATTGGGTAAGCTGGATTTGCAGGGAAGGAGGAAGCAGCTGGAGTCGAGAAGGATGCTTTTTACCTGTAAGTTGCTCGCATCTTAAAGCGGTCATAAGTTTTTGAGCAAGAGCGATAAGCGGTAGATTTTAAGCTACATTCCTCGATAAAGTGTGCAGCTGCAATATTGAAGCTGAGAAGGTAGAAGATGCCATAGCTGTGCTATGCTACTAAGCGCATGGTGGCAAAAACTGTTGCTTATAAGTTTGTGAGCGAGAGCGAGGTACAATATGTTTTAGGCCGCATCCCTGAAGAGTGTGCAGCAGCGATAGTAAAGCTGAGAAGAGAGAGTTGTGCCGTTTTACTAAGCACAAACTAGCAAAATCTGTCGCTAGCATCTTATATTGCTGAGAATACTGGCATGTTTGTGGAGCTTTCATTTCTCCTTAAATCTTTTTATACTGAGAACACTCTGATAAACCTGTATAGGTTTCATTTCTCGTCAGATGAGAATAATACTCTGATATACTTTGTATAGGTTTCATTTCTCGTTAAATCTTATCTTACTGAGATACTCAGATATTTTATAGGTTTCGTTTCTCGTTGGACAAGAGGGCAGTTAGATAAGGAGAAGAACAAGTTCATTTTAAAGGATAACTCTTCTAGTGAGCTGCTAGTTTTGCCGATAATGGATTTCTGGTGCTCTACAGAACAACTGCTTCTTTATGCCCTATTATTTTTTGCGTCTGTTGCCATTTTCACTGGATATTTAGCGGCGTCGTTCAAGATGATGATAATGGTGTATGGTGGTGGAGTGTTGGTCACAATATTGGTCCTCGTTCCTGATTGGCCGTATTTCTATAGACATCCCCGAGAATGGATGCAACCGAAGACCGTGGATACTTCCAGCAACATCAATTCTCGATCCAGGTCCGAGGTTTTGAGAAGCTCATCGCTTAATTCGAAGAGACAAAATCAGAGGCTAGACTAGAAACAGACTCGGTGGATTTTGCATCACATTTTTGTGACCATCGTCTCCAGCCAAGGTCTCGAATCTTATCAGCACAAATTTTTCCAATGTTGACAAATTCACATGCAAATATTTCATTGGAATAGAGCAGAATGCGACTATGCAACATTTTGATTAGAGTACTCTGAGGTGGAATTTTGGCGGTAAGGCATATACATATTACTGAAATTAGAGCAGAGTGTTATAGATTCTTTGTGAGCAATGAGGGACCTATACTGATCTGTCGGGGACTAACTCGTAACATCTGTTTTCTTACTTTTCCTGTCTGTATTTTCTCCCTCGAAAGCAGCCTTTGCCAGACAGAAAGAGTAGTGCTTCTAGACGAGTGTATCCATGACAAACGCGAAAGTTACATTCATAGTCTTACTAATGAAACTTATTGTTGCACATTAAGTTTTGAGCATGTTCGTTTGATATTGCCATTCCATGAATCCTCAGAGCCTTAGTATAGACGTTTCTAATGCAATTCTTTGTTGTGCTTTATCTTTTTTTTTGGCCAAACAACTGCAGGTCACAAAACAGAGTAGCTCGTATGTAAGTCGCTTGCAATAGTTGATATGCACGTGGTTTGGAGCATAAATTTTCTTTGGGAATATTATTCCAACCGTTGAGACACAATTGTGCTTGCCAAAAAGCTATATTTAATCTATCCACGAAAGATATTGTGGATGTTTTCAAGAGGTTTTATGTAATATGCTAAAGTGCTTAGAGCTAGAAACCAACAAAGTTATGGGGGGAAAAGGTCCTGCTCCGAGGCCCTTCTGCCCGGCTCTGTGCCCGAGGGCGGAGGCCTGAGGGCCCAACGCCTCGGCCCTTAACATTTTTTTTCCTTTTCTTTTTTTTGAGGTAAGTTTTTTTTACACGCACTTCCCGGGCAGAAGGTGCAAGGAAAAAAAAGTAAATTTTTTTATGTGCACCTTCCGGCGTCTGGAAGGTGCCTGTGAAAAAAATTTGTCATAAAAAAATTTGCCCCACATATCTGAGGCTGGTCCATTTTCTTTGTAAAAATGTCAAAACTGATTTTACGTATGCACAAATTTTGAAGCAAGGTTGAGGCATCCAACATCTTTATGGCAAGTTCTTAGATTGTGTTCGCCATGGCCTAAGCACTACACATTTCTTTGGTGGAAAGTGCCACCATATTGTTAAGTTTCACTTATTATTTACATAGATGAAGCATGCTACTTTGTTCCCATCTATGGATATAGATGGGGAACATATATTTTTCTGAGTGAGTAGCACTTACAGGATATTGTGAAATTCTTACCATCAATAGAGTTGATTTTTGCTATTTTCGTCACAATGTTTCCCAAGTTGCCTATTTGATGATGTTCAATGTGTGATACTAATTTGAAATAGAATCATGTGATTTGAATCATAAAACACAATCTAGGGCAATTTTTTTTCATACAAAGATTTGTATATATAAATTATTTCCAAAACCAATTAGATTTGGATAGAACCTTTATTGATTCAATCTACCTCGACTATGGTTAATCCAATTGAATTTATGAATCTTGTGAAATGCCATTGATGCAACTGCAATTCTTAGTTAGTACTCATTGAATAATGAGGATTGAGAAGCAAGTAAAACTTACATAATGATTGTGCAGCCACCCATAGAATCTAGTTTTAGCATTTTACTATTTGTGAATGTGATAAATCGTAATGTCAAACACTTAAAATGTTTACAATGCATTGTCTTTGGTAGTGAAGTTGCATCATAACATTGTGAATCATGAATTAAAATTCAGGAATTCATGGCCTAGGTAATTGTAATTGCATCTTGACATAACTAACCTTTTGAAAATTGGAAATCCAATTCGACAATTTGGATGTTGCACTCCCATTTAATTGCATACGAGTGGAGTTCAAATTGTTCACAAAAACATTGCTTTGTGCCTAGGCTTTTGTTTTGTTTGGTTTTAGCCTAGGCATAGATGAAGTGCATACTTGGCATCTTCAACAAACATATGATTGCCTCTCACAATCATCAATTGTTTTATTTTTGGGAAGTATAGATGCAAATCACATTGAATTATTATCTAATGAAATTATGGTTGAACTGTAGGGTTGTATCAAAATGATATGTCACAAAAAAGTCTTCAATTTTTTAGTTATGTTACATTTAAATCTGTTAGCAAATTCAAATAATGATAGAATATGTAGGATGGAGTTGAATGTATGTTTCATGTTAGGATGCGTGGTTTTATAAGCATCTTATATTGTCATTGGTTAATAGTTAATGCATAAACGCAAAATCTTTTGAACGGGTCAAAATCCTAAAAAGAATAATCATTTTTCAATTTTTTTACTTTTGCTCAAAAACATGCTTTTTCATGAAATTTTTTTGGAAAATCACAAAAAATTCTTACAAAATATAAGCATTTTGGCCAAAAAAAATCAATACACCGTGTCCAAAAAAATTAAATTTTCAAATCAAACTTTAAAAATTAAAAATATTCAAGGTAAACAAAATGTTGACAAACACTTTTAGTATTTTAATAGTCTAAATTGAATCTCATAAAATAACTCACATAATACATTTGAAGCCAACTACGCTAACTCCACAAATGATGAAACATTGAAAATAATTTTTATATATATATTTTTTACAGTTCGAATTTCAAGGAATACTCACTAACTTCTCTGAAGTCATTGCTTGAAATATTATCAAGGCTCTCCTTTTCAGCTGAAGAAGTTGATGACCCATCTTTTTCATTAGAGTCTATCGACAAATTCTCATCCGAATTAGCATCCAATGTTGAGAGAAAAATGTTTATTGTGGCTTTGCTACGTTGAAGCCGAGTCAAAAATGATGGTTGTGCACTTAACCCAATCCGTTCTTGTAAAATATATATTGTTGACTTTCGTAAATGGTTTGTCATTGTTAATTCAAAATTAAATACAACCACATCCACATCTTCAAGATTTATATCATCGACTCTTGGTTGGTTCTTTGTTGAATTCGTCGACTTTCTTGAACCCAAGTAAATTTCACGTTCTTCGTTATGAAGAAGGTTTAAAGACTCAGTCTGAGGAATCAATTGCCGTTGTTGGAATTGCATATCTGGTTGGCCACTGAAATTCTTCAGATATGTTTGCGTCTCCCAAATCAAGCAGATGTATTTCTTGCTCGTCAACGTCCACCAATGTCGATCAAACTTGTCAAAAAATTGGTATATTGTTTGAATGGTTGTTTCCAAAAAGTTTAATGCCGCAAATGGATCAATTGGTCGATGTTCCCTTTGAGCTTTTTGCTCTTCCAAGACAGAAGTTAGAGGACACAAAGGTGCAAGCTTAACTTGAGAAGAAGGCACAAATTGTAAAAAACCAATTCCTTCAGAAGGTAACCATGCCACAGAGTTAGAGAATTGTTTTCTCCACAATAATGTGATGCCACAAACATTATTAGCAATTTTGAACTGATGTTGGAAACCAATATAATCTATTGGTGCGATGCAATGTTCTTCCAACGTTTTGATGTAATTTCTAAAATCATATGTGCAACGTAATAAAACCACATCTGGTGCAGGGGTATATGAGTCCTCGAATATTCTATAAGACTAGTAAAGAAACAGTTTTTTTGCGTCTTAGCTTTTTCGAGAAGCAACTGAACATTTGGTCAATCTGATCATGAGTGTGACCCACCAATAAAAATCCTATTTTGATTTTCTTGAAAATCCTCAAAACAACTAACATTGATGAATATGCCAGCACTGTTTGATTTTTATTTTCTCTGGCAATATTATCAAGTAGAGAATCTTAGGAAGACTATATACCAAATTCACTATTATTTTGTGAATTATAATAATGGTCAACTTTGGATCATTTCGAATATTAGGATAATTAAAATACACTTTAGATTGCGAAGTGCCATTGAATATAAGAGCACTAACCAAATGAACTTGAATAAAATCAACTTCGTTTAAATTCTTTGGCACTCTTACAAAATGCGGCATTAGTGTTTTCTTTTGATTTATCCCATCAATTATGAGACCCATATACTTTTGAGAAAACTCCAAACACTTTTTTCGGTGTTTTGCAAGCTTTTGTTTTTCTGTTCTCTGTTGCTCTCTGTGGATTTGAAGTGACTTTGTAATGTCCACTAAAAAAATCACACACAAAATAAATGATTAAATTTAAGTAATTGGAAGCGCAAAAGAAATTTAAAATGAGTGAAACAAATTTAAATAACAAATTTTA
This sequence comes from Diphasiastrum complanatum, assembly GCA_029204225.1. Lineage (NCBI taxonomy): Eukaryota > Viridiplantae > Streptophyta > Lycopodiopsida > Lycopodiales > Lycopodiaceae > Diphasiastrum > Diphasiastrum complanatum. Next base: position 3,358,327 of record CM055092.1, on the reverse strand, counting down.
GAAATTTCTTGGGACGTTTTTGCTTGTTCTCTGAGTGCTTTCAGTTGCTCACAAATAGTACAAACAAACATTCTAGATTTTTTTGAAATTTTTACTAGACCAAAATCTCTTCATGAAATAAGAATAACTTAGATGTTGAACATTCTTGGACATTGCAAAATCTTTTTACATCAAGAATATTTCCAATTTCATGAAATTGTTTGGAAGGTGAAAATACAGAGAATTTGGATATTTCTCGGTGTTCACATTAATGAAATGCGTTAAGTACGCTTTTGCGGTTAAGCAGTCCGGAGAAGCAGTTTGACCTTGAACAGAACCTTGAAGGCTTGGATCTTTTTGTAACCTCATGTGAATGCGGCCAAGTCTTGAGTTTCCAATTGCATGAACACCTTTGAAAGCTTTACGACAAACCTCAGTTGTTTCCAAGAAGTAAGCAAAACCTTTTCGATCAGGCCTTACAGGTGAACAAAGATAATAATTTTGATCATTTTTTGTCTTTGAAAAAAACTTTGATCAAATTTGCCTAATATTAGCAAAGCTTAACTTTTGTAAACACGAGGAAACACAACAACCTATGTTTCTGACTTTACGAATTTTTTGATATTCGAGCAATTGATTTTGATGTCCCATCATTTCATGACTTGCTTGTAAATCCCTTCGAAACTTGTATTTGCCTTTGGATTCTGCTTTGTAAGAGGAACTTGCTACATTAGCACCTAACAACTCTAGTGATATTGAAGTTAAACCTCTTATGTGTGCTTCTCGTATCTCATCTGCATCGTCTCCTTGATTTTCACTAGAAGGCTCTGCACTTTCAAAAATATCGTCTACATTAAAAAATATTGATCTTTTTGATTTCACAACATTGGATCTAATGGTTCTTTGTGCCTGTCTTGCCCTATTTAAAGAACAAGTTCTTTGACGTGGGATTGGAGACTTGAATTAATAACTGAGTGCTTGCTTGATTCTGAACCACTACAATTCTCATCCGAGGAAAAATAGTACACCGTTTGGGGATTCTCGAGACACAAAGATGAAGAATTAGTACAACATTCACTGGCTTGAATTGAACTTGGAGTCATTTCATGGTACATAGTTGTAACTTTAATGTCAGATGAAGAACTGGTAGAAACTACATCAAAGTAGGTTGGAGCGGGGGGAATTAAGGAAGACGAGCTTTCCATTGGGAAACTAGTCATATACATATTCACCTAAGAGACGCACAGGGTGATACCCAATCAGTATGTTGAACTTCATAAATGATACCAGCATCCAACAATTTCTTAATATCTTCGTCGATCATCTCACGATAAACAGAGTTAGATCGATAAGGTTTAGCCCTATTAGGCTTAGCATTGTCTTCTAAAGGAATCCTATGGACCACTATTTCAGGTGGGATCCCTTTCATTTCTGTATAATTCTATGCAAATACATCCCTGTATTTGCGAAGTAAGGTCTCTAGATCAGCAAGTTGGGTTGATGACAAATGTGCACCAACATGAACTATTTGATCTATCTCCTTGTCAAGATTTTTAAGGTTTAGTGGAATGGTCTTAGCAGGTCCTTCAAAGGAGTTGGAATTTGGTGCAGGCTCCCGATGTGGCTGTGGTAACTGGATAACAACGTCATCCAGTGTAAAGTCTTTGAACTTCTGTGGAAGATCAAAAGGTGGGTCGACAAAAGTTTCGGGAACTTTGGGAATCATCTGAGTTGATTCACTACCGGACGTGGAAGCTTGGTCGGATTGTTTGGTTTCTGTCTCTTTGGACAAGGGCTTGATCGGTTGTTTAAGCTTCTCACGCATCTATTTTTGACGCTCGGTTAATTTTGTATCAATAACTTTAGTTTTTTTGTAACCGAGGTTTTTGTGATTTTTGAGTGGGCGGTGTTAACTTCTGGTAAATCTAAGATGACACAATCTATCACAAATTTGACACCGGCTATGCGAACTTTTACATTTGATAAATGACCGGCAGGGTCAGTAACTCATTGATGCAAAGTTGATATCATGGTTGATCGAGGGTATGGAAGCCCCATGACTTTGCCAATGACAAGGCCATTATATTAACGCCTGATCCGCTATCTAGGATAGCAGATACTGCGGGATAATCTTTATAGGACAAAGGTAGGGTGATGCTAGTTCCCTTAGCAACACCTATATTCAATAGATTCATAGGAATCTAGAGAATTTCAGAAATCTCTTCTGTTTCCCATTGTTCATCAAGAATAGTAGGCAGCTGAAAACTTCGATGGAAATAACGTTGAAGCCCAATGAAGGATTTTATTGCGGTATGAAACGGCATGGTGAGTTGGGCTTGCAGGAGGTCAGAAAATACTTCAAGTCCCTGTAGGGATTGCTCCTTTTCGGGGATATGAGCTGATAATAGACTTTCTGTATGTTCTTCCTCTCGCAAAAACTCATCTCGAAATTCATTTATTGCCTTTGTTCCATTGTTGGGTCCAAGTAGTCTTTTGGTAATGTGGAAGCCGTCAAATGGCTTCCATGTGGGTCAGCTAATTTTCCATGGTTTTGTTGTTGTTATTGTTGTTGGCGCTGTGCTCTAGTGAGAACTCTAACAGGTTCGGATGAGATATGACGTGCTAGAAAAATCATGTTAGGTTGCTTAGGACAATCCTTGAAACTGTGTTTACGGACACAGTCGGGACATTCTGCATGGTATTGGTTTTTAACTTTACAGTCAGCCATGAAATGTCCCGTTTCACCACAAATAAAGAAGCGGTTGCTCATTGGGCCTGTGGCAATAGCATAACCATCTTGGATGGCTAGCTGTGCTGGATTTTTTGGTGGTGTTTGTCAAAATATTGAAAAATCTATCTAATGTTGACAGTTTTTTGCTTAGTCTTACATAGGATTTGGTTTTGTACCCTTGATTGGTTCCTATAGTGAGAAGATAAGCAATTCTTTCATCCATCTTTTTTTATTTCCATCATTCTTTATGACTTCAATGGGTGTCTTTCTATTAGAAGCAAGTGAATGATTGTCAACCTCCAATTACTCAATTTGGAAGGTTAGAAATGAATCTGTCTAAATACTACAAGATGTGATGGATATTGTACTTGGCATTGAAGAGGAACGACAAATTTCTCAAGAGATTCCAAAGTACAAAAAGAGAGCTAGGATGGCTCTGCATTATATTAAGATGAATGTCTCAAATGGCATCTTAAGAGAAATTGGTGCTTGTACTAATGCCAAAGATGTTTGGGATACTCCCAAGTCTATCTATGAGGCAAATAATACTTCTAGACTTCTAACACTAAGAAACCAAATTTTTCAAAGTGTACAAAGAAGCGATGAATGTGCTTCAGCTTATGTAATGAGAGTTAAAGACCTCCATAGAGAATTGTCATGCATAGGAGACTCCATCAACCAAAATGAACTTGTTCAAGTCATACTTAATGGGTTAAAGGAGGAATATGACAACCTTGTTCAGAGTTATGCCATTAAGGAGGAGCTACCAAGTTTGGAAGCACTTCAAAGTGTGCTCATTTCTGAAGAATCAAGACAAGAGTATAAACTCTTGAAAATGGAGAGACTGTCTCTCAACATTGATGGTAAAGCTCTCTTTACCAAAGACAAGCACAAGACAAGAAGTAAGAATCAACACCAATCCTCTTCAAGCAAGAACAATCTTATTTCCAAGGAGAAAGGAGAAGAGGATGAGTCCTCTCAAGCTTCCACATCCAAGAAGAAGAAGAAGAAAAACATCAAGTGTTTCTTTTGTGGCAAGAAGGGGCATTATGCTACCAATTGCTTCAAGAAGAAGAGTCAATTCAAGCAAGCCAACATTTCTAATGAAGAGAAGGAAGATGCTCATGCAAGTGATGGAGAGGGATCTCTTATGGTCTCGAGTTTTTCTTCATCACCTTTCAAGAAGGATGGTTTGTGGTATATCGACAGTGGAGCTTCTTCACATATGTGTAGCTCCAAGCATTCTTTTTCATCTATGTCACCTTATGAAGGAGCCAAGAAGTCCATCTATACATCAAATGATCATGAGTGTGCTATTAAAGGCATAGGGACCATTCCCTTAAAGCTTTCTTCATCAAAAGTTCTTTCTCTGTCTAATGTACTTTTTGTTCCCAAGTTAACAAAAAATCTTATTAGCGTTGGGCAATTGTTTGATGGTGGACTAGATGTGAATTTCAATGTTGATACATGTACAATCAAGAAGCATGATGAGATCCTTGCATTTGGGTCTAGATATGGTGGAATCTACAAGCTTGATCCCAAAGAGTATGCTAACTCTTGTGATAGTGCCTTTGCTACTCATATGTCTTTGGAGGAACTATGGCATAGAAGGTTGGGACATCCTAGCTATAATTCTATGGTGTCCATGGTCAAGAAAGCCAAAGCTATTGGCTTGCCTAATCTTATCTCCAAGAATTTCAAGTCATGTGAGGCCTGTGCCATATCTAAGTCTCATAAGAAGACTTTTTCAAAGTCATCTATCAATACTACACATCCATTGGAGCTCATACACTTGGATGTGCACTTCTCATCTTCAAAGAGCAAGGGTGGTGCTACTTGCTTTGTAACTTTCATTGATGATTTCACTAGATTTACTTGGGTATATCTTCTAGCTTCAAAGTCTATGGTGTTTGACTATTTCCTAAAGTTCAAAGCTCTAATTGAAAAGCAATTTTTATACAAAATCAAGATTCTTAGAAGTGATGGAGGTGGTGAGTACACTTCCAATAAATTTCATGATTATTGTGAGCTTGAAGGCATTAAAAGGGAGTTTTCTTGTGCATATACACCATCTCAAAATGGGGTGGCTAAAAGAAAGAATAGAACACTGTGTGAATGTGCCAAAACCATTAGAATTGAGGCATCCTTGCCAAAAGACTTTTGGGGTGAGGCCATCAATTGTTCAAAATATCTTTGCAATCGACTCCCTCATGTTGCACTTGGAGGAAAGTCACCACATGAAGCACTCTATTTGAAGAAAACTAAGGTTGAACACCTTAGAGTATTTGGATGCACTTGCTTTGTCCATATTCCCTTGGAAACGAGAAAGAAGGATGATCCTTGTGCAAGCAAAGGAGTAATGGTTGGATATTCATCCAACAAGAAAGCCTATCGAATCTACATGCTCTCTACTTCTAAAGTAATTGATAGTAGAGATGTAGTTTTTCATGAAGATGAAAAGTCCAATCTTGGAGGGGCCGAGATCAAGCAACCTCAAAATCTATCACCTATTGTTATTGAAGACAATCAACATATGGAGGAGTCAAGACTTGAAGATGGAAGTCCTCGGATTTTCACTCCTAGAAGATCCATGAGGGAGAGATCCGAGTCCAAGAGGCTTACTTATGATGACAAAGGAAAACAAGTGGATCTTGAGTCCACTTATTTTGTTTCTCACGAGGACCCAAAAATGTCCAAGAAGCCCTCAATACCAAGGAGTGGTATGAGGCCATGAAGATTGAATATGATGCCTTGATCACCAACCACACATGGGAGCTAGTGGATCCACCACCTAACATGCATGTCATTGGATGCAAGTGGGTGTTCAAGATCAAGTACAATCATGATGGCTCCATCAACAAGTACAAGGCAAGATTATGTGCTAAAGTCTTTGCACAAATATATGGCCTTGACTATGAAGAAACCTTTGCTCATGTAGCAAAGATGGTGACAATAAGAATCATTATCTCTCTTGCCTTATCCCATGGAGCAACATGTAAAAGATCTTATTAAAGGTGATGAAAGATCCTTTGAGGACATCACACTTTATAGGAGTCTTATAGGCTCTTTAATTTGGCTTACTATCACTAGACCCGATTTGAGCTATCATGTGCACAAATTGAGTCAATTTATGCAAGATCCCAAGATCCAACATTGGAAGATGGCCAAGAGAGTTCTAAGATATGTATCTTCTACTCAAGATTATGGGTTATTGTACAAGAATGAAGATCTAACCATTGTTGGCTATTCGGATTCCGATTTTGCAAGTGATAAAATGGATCGAAAGTCCATTAATGCATATACTATCTTTCTTGGAGGCAATCTTGTGTCTTGGCTTTCAAAAAAGCAAGATACCATATCTCTATCATCTTGTGAGGCCGAGTACAAAGCACTCAATACAACAACTAAAGAGGTGCTTTGGATCAAGAGGTTAATCATGGAGCTAAAGTGCATCAAAGAGAATGAACTTCCCTTGATCAAATGTGATAACATATCGACACAAGCTCTTGCAAACAATCCTATTTTTCATGCAAGAAGCAAGCATATAGAAGTGGCACACCATTTTGTAAGGGAAAAGCTCATTGAAGGTGAAATCAACTTGGAACATGTCGACACATCTTCGTATATTGCTGATCTTCTCACAAAGCCACTTTGCAAAAGTGCCTTCTCAAAGCATAGGTCTAATCTTGGTCTTATCTCAAGATCAATGCTTGATCCACATTAGATACATTTTTAGGAGGAGTGTCAAAATATTGAAAAATCTATCTATGTTGTGAGTAGGGGTCCTAAAAATGCCAAAGATGAATTGAGCTCTTTTGGCTTAGTAAAGACCCATCTTAGAATAAAATATTCAAGGTAGGTAGAAGTAGAAACTCGAGCTACCATAGGAATTGCCATTTGTACTTTACATGCCACATTTAATGCATGAAAAGACTAGGTGGCACAATTAGACATAGTGAGGTGGCTTGAATAAGTCTAGATAGCTTGAGAGGTGGATCTACAGCTTCAATTCAACTCAAAGTAGGAGGAGAGTCCATGGATATTATATATATGTGATGTACTCTCATTGAGAAAATGATGAAATTTGTGTGTAATGCAAATTTGGAGACAAGCTCTTTGTGCCCTCTTTCTCTCCACGAGTTTTGTACTTCCAAATTTCTCTCTCTAGCTGAGTTGAGGCATTTATGATGCTTAGTCTTATGTTTTGTTGACAGGTCTTGCTTGTAACACAATAATATTGCTTGTATGATCAGCTTTCCTATTGACAACCAATGCTAGTCTGATCTTTATGTTATTATTGGGCTTAGGAGATAAAAAATACATGTGTAGGGCGTCGCACACGTGTGAATTCAGCAATGTTGAATACTCATCTCGTTTGCACGAGCATGAGTTGTCTGTTTGATAATGTTGAGAACTAATAGATGGAAGTGTTGTATCTTGATGATAGGAGTGATCATAGGAGTTTTCAACAAGATGTGTATGTGCAGACTCTCGAGAATTGCGATGTTTTTTTGTGCTCCTATCTCGGGGTTGTCCTCGTGGAGGTGGTCCTAAGAGTGCCAGCTGTGGTTGAGGTTCATGTCAAGGTTGTATGGGCAACTCTTGCATATGGATTTGGTTGTTTCGTGGTGGATAGTGCGTATGTTGGTTCTGTGAAACAAATGGTTGTCGAGGAGGTTGATAATGTCCTCCTTCCTGACTGCTTGTGAGGCTGGTTCCTCGGGTTATAATAGCAATAAAGAGAGGTATGTCCCTCAACAGTGAGGGCACCACGTGTTCTCTCATCTATGGTGGATTTGGCCAATGGGTAACTGACCCAGCATCGAACTCTGGATAGACTTAAGAGTGTTTTGAAACTCTTTTGTGAGTTTCTCTATCTGTTGTTGATGTTGCTGGTTAAGCAACTTCATATGTGTTTTCCACAACTGTTCTCGAGTTTCATCGTTTGGTCGAGCTTCTTGGACAGCACGATGTGCTCTCCATTCACGTGGTTCATCGACACCAGAGCCCTCGTCTTCCTCGCGAATGGCATTAGACATGGTTTGTTTCAATGATGTATATTCATCATTGGAATGAAGTTCACGTCTTATCCATCGTGGGAGTCCAACGAGGAACCAAATTATGAGCATAGAATTAGTGGGTTGTTCTTGTACCTGACTTTTTAATCTTTTAAATCGTTCAATATAGTCACGTACTTTCTCATCTTTTGTCATTTTGATGTTACTTAGCTTGACAAAAGGACTTTCTATCAAGCGAAATGGCTTGAAGCGTTTGATAAAGGCCTCCTTCAAGAGTGACCAGTCACGTTTATCTTCACGATCAAGGTTAAAAAACCACTCTCGTGCTCGATCGATCATGGTCATCGAAAAGACCTGTACCATGGCTTCCGGTGATGTCTTGCCATAGACGTCACATGCGTTCTCAAAGACTTGAAGAAATATTTGAGGATCAGTGTTACCATCGTACTTAGGTAAATCTAGCTTTGGGGTACGTTTTTAAGTACGTGGAACAATATTCGCAAAAGCTTCGTTTAAGAGAGCTCGTGCATGTGAAGATTCGGCAGCATGAAAATGTGGTCGTTCATATGGAGCTTCATAACGCATGGGTTCCCATCTGTCGAATGATTTGGTGGACGGCTCTTGGACTTGGGATCTCATCTGGGGATATTTGTTAAATCGAGCCTATTCGGTGGATGGGGAGACCATCTCTGGTGGATAGTCCTCCGTAGAATTCGGATCATAAGGGTGATCCATAACAACTTGTAGAGTACCGTAGGATTGTGTAAATAGGCTCTTGGACGCTTGTTGTGGTGGATACGGGTGTTGAAATGTGGTTGCTACGAGTCCACGGTTGATGCGAGTGCAAACCTACCAGTGGCGGTTGAGACGGCTAAATGTGGTGAAATGATTGAATGCGGGTGTTATTGTTGATTGTGGTGTGAAGACGCTCAGGTTGGAGGTGACTAAGGCCGCTATGGCTGAACGGTGGATGTGGTTGAATGTGTGTGAGTGTTGCTGCGATTTCTACAGTGTGAGAATGGAGACGATTGGATTGTAGTGGGTGGGGATGGTTTGCGGTCCGTACAGTTTGCGATGGATTGCGGTCCCTACGGGTTGCGACAATTTGCGGTCAATTGCGGTGTATGTTATCTGCGTGGATCGTAGGCAAATGTAGATGGTGGAGTGGTGAATTCAGATGTGGCAGTTGATGGTGGGCTATGTGTGGTGTTTTTTGAGTTAGGTGTGGTGCAGTTGTTTGCGGATGCAGGCAATTGGGGTGCAATTTGTGGTGCGTGAAGGGTGACTGTAGGCAGTATGCGGATTGGTGGCGATGGTTGGCGGTCTACTGGATTGCAATCAGTTGTGGTTAGTTATGGGCTAGTGTATCGTGGTCACCTGGGATCTGTTGCAGTGACGGTGGTTAGTTAGGATTTGCGGGTCAAGGTAATCAGTATAGATTGATGTGTGCGTGTGTTGAATATGCTCGGGTTGTAGGGGAATGAGGCTGCTACGGTTGAAGAGTATATGGCTTGCGGTTTCCACGGGTCGAGAACGGAGATGAGTGGATTGTGGAGTTGTGCGGTGATTTGCGGGCCGAACGATTTACGAAGGATGAGTGTGGTTTGCGGCGGTTTACGATCCGTACGGTATGGTGGATTACGATGCCTACGGGTTAAGATGGATGATTGTTCCTACGGGTGAAAACGGGTGGTGCGATAGCTGGGATACGATTGGTATCGTTGGAAGATTAAAAGTATGTGATTGCGGTCCCGACGGTGCAATTGTGGAGGTTGTGTGTTTGTGGTTGTTACGATAGATGTGGTGCTGTTGTGACGATGGTTGCAGCTCACGGTGATCACTACGGTGTAATGTAGTTGTGTGCGATGGCTACGGATCAAGCAGTCGCTACAGCTGTGAGTCGGTTCAATGCGGTTGTAATTCGTGTAGTGCGGTTGGAAAGCAAGGGGACTACGGTTGAGGGCGGGTAGGATGGTGGACGGAATTGGCAAGTGAATACGGTATCTGTTCAGTGGCTACAGTGCAAAGACTGAAGCAATGGGAATTTTGTTGAGTGTATTCCCTACGGCTCAATGTAGTTCTCACGGTGCACGGTGCACTACGATTGTTACAGTTGGAAGGTAGTTGCAATGATTGTAGTGTGTTTGATTATGGTCTCAATGGTTCAAGGGTCACTTGAGATCAAAGATCATTCGTCGGTTGAGAACTGACGCGAGGGCGTTGGTCGAGATCTGACGCGAGGTTGTCGATTGACATTTGACACAAGGGTGTCAATCGAGTTCTGATGCGAGGTCGTCGGTTGAGATCTGACGCGAAGCGTCGGTCGAGATTGGAACAAAAACTGTCGGTCGAGATCTGACGCAAGGTATTCACTCGAGATCTGATGAGAAACGTCGGTCTAGATTGTAACGAAAGCTGTCGGTCGAGATCTGACGTGAAGCGTCGGTCGAGATTGTAACGGAAGCTGTCGGTCGAGAAGTGATGCGAGGTCGGTCAAGGTCTGACTCAAAGCGTTGGGCGAGACGTGAGCAAATGCGTCGGTTGAGATGTAACTCAAGACGTGGCAGGATTGTTCTGTAGTGGCTCGGTCGAGAGTTGATGTGTAGCGGTCCGGTCCAAACAAGAGTCGTGACTCGGTTGGAGAAGGAGCGTGAAGCGTTGGTTGAGAACTAAGCTGCACGCTAGTCAGGATGAAAATGGTGAGCTCTGTAATGAAGGTGTGGAAGTCCTAAGAGCAATGGTTTTGCCACATAGATCGAAAAGGTTTGGGACGGTTTAATGTCTATGTAGCTGCGGAATGGCACCAAATGTTCACAGATTCACTGAATCTGTGAACATGGTTTTGTTGTTTCTTTTACTTGTTCTTCGTTCTTCTGTAGTTATGGTTCTTACGGTTCTTCCTCTTATTAGAACAGTTACAAAACATAAGCGTTACTCAGATTGCAATGTGTATTTCCCAGCCTGTCAGTGGGAGTCACGGATCCAATACTCAGCTACATGCATAAACCAGTCATGTAACCAGACATAGCTCAAGAAGATCAATATTCTAAAACAAGGAGCAATCCTACCACTATCTACTAAATCAGAAAGCGATCAAGAACAAGATTAACTACGGAAACAAGGAACAAGAGACAAGTAACTAGATTTCTAACAACATTTTAACAGTCTAAGAATCAAGAAACACTCATTTCTTGATGCCTAGATTGCTCAAGAACAATCAAGAACTGGAATGTAAGAAAGTATGCAAGATCTACACCACTATTCCAGTCTATTTAGTTTACTTGAGTGCTGATTCCTACCTTATTCCACAAACAAGAAATGAATCCTACAACTAAGCAAGAAACAAGGAAACAAGAAACTAGTTAATCCACAATACAAGGAAATCAAGCATGCTCATAGAAACTTCACTCAAGAACATTGCCATGAACAAGGAGCTTAGCAATTATCAAGAAATCATGGAGGATCTTCTTTATTTGCTCAAGAGAACTTGACAATACATTCAAAGCTCCCTCACAAGAGAGGGGGGCCCTTAAATAAGCAAGAAGGCTGCCCATGTGGAGCCCAAGTGGCAATTCCACCACATTAGCAGTTACATGTGGAATTTGCCCTTCCACTAAAGGTCACCATCAAAAGGTGGCTCACTCTAAGAAAGAAGGATGGTGTTCCTAGTCTGTGGATCATGGTTGGATGCTTATCCACCAAGGAAGGCTACATAGCCTTCACACTCTCTATCTCGAAGGTGTTTGAGCATGGAGAAGTTCTTGGTTTTGAAGATCTATTTTCTATCTTGGAAGTGGCCTAGAGCACAGTGTCTCATAGTGCATCACAAGTCATTACTATGGCAATTAATCAAGTTGTGATGAGGTCAAGGTTTGAGGAGGAGTATCCTCAACATGCATGTCCAAGGAGATCTTCATCATTGTACAAGGCCGAGTCCTTGTTGATCTTATCTCATGGAAAAGAAAAGATAAGTAAAGGTGGTATTCATTTTGTTTTACTCACCTATTGTTCTTTTTCTTTGATTAATGATGTATCTTGCTTAATTGAGATTTGCTTATCTCAAAGATCAAGTAAGACTATTCTGTTTTTGAATGAAGTCTTTAGTTTGGAATTAATTCTTGTCTTTTGTGACTTGATTATGTTTCCAAAACATCTAGAAAGCAAGATGTTGTACCATCATTTGTATGATCTTAAATTGAGTAAGAGCAAGTATGAGTTTAGTACTCATAGTTTGAGAAAAGGAGTTTTTTCATGTATTGAGGCATATTGTAAACTTCTTTTGAGGTTAAGTGAAGCATCCACTGAGGACACTTACACCCTCAAGAAAGTATTTAGCCTTAATTTGATCAAGTTTGAGTATGGTTTCAAGATTAGATCCATTCTAGATAGAGTTCATATTTTTTGGACTAGTGAAGCTAGTATGCTTAATCTTGAATATTGCTCATGGTACAATCTTGATCTGTATGATCTTTGTGGTCATGATGAGGCATGGAAGCCTCGGTTTTTTCAGTTTTTCTTGAAGCCAAATTCATGCATGTGGACTTTGCATACCCAGGATCAACATCAGACATGCAGGAGGTACATTGGAATAGTAGCAGGTTGGTGGAATATAAAGGCATTTGAAAAAGATTTCTATCAAAGAGACCTTATCGTGGATTTGGTAAGCATACTGCTAGGATGGATTCTTTGTTCATCTTCACTTCAAATGCAAAGCAAAGAATCCAAACTCAAAGGATCTTCACCAACATCAGATAGATATATTTTAAGGAGGAGTGTTAAAAATTGTAAAACATATCTATCATCTGTTGTTAATGTTTGGGGGATCCTACCCATGTAAATATTTTGTACATATCCAAGGTATGTGAATTGAGCACATATCCTTGTAGAATAGGGCGAGTTTGGGTTAGGTAGATCAAATTCCAGTGACATGCATAAAGTCTAGTTGGTCTAGTATGATATGCAATAATCTTGACAATGTCTAATTTGACATGCATATAGAGATTCACACGGAATTGGTCAATTATGACCTTGTAGAAACTCGAGCCACAATAAATGCATAATGTCCTAAGTTTCCATAGGGACACATGCATGTAGATTTGTACATGGCTAGTTGAGAAATTGCCATTTGGAGAAAGTAGGTAGAAGTTAGGTGCAACATGTGCATGCTAGCAGTTAGGTGTCAAATTAATAGTTGTTTGCACTTGAATAGGTGTAGGATGTGCATTGAATGCAAGGAGTACCACGAATTTTGTCTCTCCTATATATGTACATATCATTCTCGTTTACAAAGTAATGAAGAACCAAAGTTTTGTAGCTATCTCATGCTTGGTTGGATCTAAACTGTTTTTCTTGTTATCTCTCTAGCTTTCTCTCTCTAACTCATGTTGAAGCTAATGCAAAAACACTGTAAGCTTGTACTTTTAATCATTCTTTGATTCATTACTATCATAGTCTATTGATTAGCATGCTAGATTGTGAATTAGCCATATCTTCTGAACTAGATCTTGTTGAACAATCTAGAATCAGGGTACTGTGCCAATCACAAAGCTTAATCAAGATCAGTCACTCTTGTGGACATTCCCCACACGTGTGAATTCTGGAATTCTCAACATGACCGTCACCTACGCAATAAAGATCTACACTTAGGTGACCGAGTGCTTCTTTATACATCAAAAAAGCACCCAGACAAATTGAAATTGAGAAGTGAGGGGCCGTATGTTATTAATAAAATCTTCCCTAATGGTGCAGTCCAGTTGCAAACACTTGACAGAATCCTCCTAGACACTGTCGTAAACAGTGGTCGTCTAAGGCGGTATTACAAAGAGTTGTTTTTTGTTGACCCAATTTAACATCTTTTTCTTAGTATATATTTTACATTTTTTATTCTTTCTTTCTATTTTTCTTATGTTCCTGCTTGTAGTTCTAGTTTTGCATGCCTATTTTTCACCTCGTTCCTTGTTTATACTCCATACCATTACTTATGTACTTTCTATGCATTCTCTTCTTCCTGTACATACTCATGGGTCATGGGATGTTCTAGATCAACAAATGATTGGCTACACCATCGGAAATGATTCTCACACTTTAGCCACCTCATCTCTGTCTAACTGGTATCTCAAGCATACAAACATTCCTGGGGATACACTCTTTTCATAAGAACTTCTACTCTAGGCCACAGTCATATTTTTCCCTTGAAGTTCTTCACTTGCATCACACATATCCATTCCTTCATATTGGGATTTTGTCAAATCTCAACCGACGGGATCCGCTCAAATCTCAACCGACGGGATCCGCTCAAATCTCAACCGACGGGATCCATTCAAATATCAACCGACGGGATCCGCTCAAATCTCAATCGACGGAATCCACTCAAATCTCAACCGACGGGATTCGCTTAGATCTCAATCGATGGATTTTTATCAGATCTCGACCGACGTGACTCTCTCAGATCTCGACCGACGCGACTCCATCAAATCTTGACCGACGCTTCTCATTCAAAATCCAACGAACAGACACGTCCCATCGCGTCCGAACCCAGCCGACGACGTCCATAAATGCCACCACCTCAACGCCATTCGCACCTCAACAAAGTGCAAACTCTGGAGCTCTCCGGCGACGATCTACTGGCGATTTTCTGGCTCTCCTACATGATCCTGGCGCTCTCTCGTTCCTGGTGCATCTGTGGTTGCTTCCACACCATCTCCACCCAGTATCAGCCATCCTAGTGTGTTTTCCATTGAGAGCGCCATCACAAAGAGTCTCCAAACCTAATATCGCCAGTGGAGAACAAAGCATTTGAAACATTTCGCATGCTGAGGGATAGTGTCACACAAGCATTCCACACACTTTCGTTACACTATTGAGTATCACCTTTTAATCATACACACTTTTCTTTCATCATCTCCAAACACCCGTTTTCACCAAAAGCTACTTTCTTTACATCTCCCAATATCTTCATCCCTTCCGCTTAGTCACAAACATATACCGACATCTTCTTTTTCAGAACTTCTATCTTCCATTGTTCACACCATACTTCGTTTGCCACACATCCTCCATACCCTTCTATCCACAACACCTCCACTTTCACACACCTTCCTTCCCAACCTCAGTTCCTCACAGTCCATTCTTTTCCCGTCATCACTCCCTTCAGTCGACGCCTTTCCATTACATCTCAACTGACACCTTCCAATCAAATCTCAACCGACGCCCTCCGCTCCCATCTCAACCGACACCCTCAGATCAAATCTCAACCGACGCCTGTTAACCATGTCTGAAATCTCAACCGACACCCTTTTTCCAGATTCTTATTTTCTAGTTTTTCATCATGTCTACCAACCCTGCCTCCAGTTTGATGACCCTGATGCCAATAAGCTCGACATCCAATTGTCCAAATTGGATATTACTAAAATGCAACACTGATACCAATAGGCAGCATCCTTCTTTCAAGCCATTGAGTTCCAGATGACAGTCTTGACGGGATATCAAAGCCCGTACCTCGTGCATATGATATATGCCAACTACAATGCCACAACAAGGTCGTGCCGGCTAATAGTTCCTCCTGTGAGGAACTATGTTTACAACATATCATTTGCATCGGCCGACTTGCAACCTTTTGGGTTCCCAAGAGGACCCAATGCTGTCACCAGGACACTTAAAAAAATCGAGCAGACAACATATTTCAAATTCATTGACCCATCCGTGGCCAAGTGAAAAAACAAGGACGGGTATCGAGTCGAAGCAATCAATGACCCACAACTACCAGCGACATGTGCATACTTGACAAAGTGTACACAACGACCAAGAACCAAGTTGCAGAGGTCCCATGTCCCTATTTCACATGATGGCAGATTCACGACTGCATTCCCAGAATCTCTATGATTGGGCACAGTTTGTTTCGAACTGTCTTCATGAGTGCATTAAAAACAAGCAGCCGATAACAGCACTCAGATATCTCTTGACAGATATCACCCTCCACCAAGTCCAGAATGGGCCAAAGCTTCAAAAACACTTGCAGCTTGCGGATAAGACATGGAAAATTCCCATCGAGTCAAAAAAGTCCAAGCGTGCACGATCACGGGCTACCTCCCCATCGGGATCCCAGCCTAAAAGGGTCAACACAAGTATACTCCCACTGGTCCAGATGCAAACAAGACCACAACCGGATCCACAAGCAGCCGCAACATCCGAAGCTCAAGAGGCCGATACCTCCAAGGCCCAGTTGCTAGACACAAGACAACAACGGATGCAAAAGAAGCTTCAAGCTGGGAGCACATCACCAGTGGGATGAGTTTCAGATGATTCCATCTCAGATGATGAAAGCTCATCCACGGCATCACAACAACACTCGTCACCCTCACATGTCATCGACGGGGGTGATGGAGCAACTACCTCTACACCAGCACCTGACACGATAGTATCTCAAGTCACAGGTCAGTCAGATAAAGTCACCACCCCACCCACATTGATTACTACGCAAATGCCACCAACATCACCACCATCACAAGTTCTTTTTTGGGGGGGAGGAGTGGGGATATCCAGTCCCCAGGACACGGAAGCGGCTCAGCAACCACACGACCAACAACCACATGCCCAACAAGTCCACACATTGGACACATCGCAATATTTTGATGCTGCGGACCTGATGGAAATAAGTGACGACGAGCCGGAGAAGGGGAAGCAGCCAGGAAGAAGTCTGACCCCTCCACTAACCACCACTACCACAACAGTTACTAGCATTATCCCTCCACTCCCTCCACTACCTCCACCTCCACCTCCACCTCCATTTTTAGCTCTAACACCACGTTTATTTTTTGGTTTAGCCTCACCATCCCACACTCCAGATCAGTACCCAACCCTCACTAACCCTGAGAAGCTCACCGAAGCAGCCAAACGCTCAATGATCGGCCTATCCGAAACGAGCTACCATATGCATTGGTTGGTTAACCAATATCAAATGCTCGAGAGCAAGGTCCAGCATCAAGACCAGAAAATTACACATCATCAGGGGCTGGCCAAAGAAAAAGAAAGAGAGACAGTGGAAATCAAATCCGTGATGGCCGGGCAGAAGACCACTCTAGAAGAGGTCCAGCAGCAATTGAAGAACCAGATGGTCCAAATCGACCAAGTACGAGATGGATCATCGGGTGCAATGACAGTCAACGCTCCTCTAGTCAAGCCCGAGGATATTCAATTCCAGGCCCCACAAGCCTCAGCCATCCGGATGGAAAAGTGTGTAAGGCTAATCCAAGAACTAAAGGCCGAAAAGAAAAATTTTGAAAACATTGTGGCCAAGCAAGAGAAGACCATCCTGGAGTCCCAGAAGCAATTGGAAGACACAACAAAGGCCCTACATCAAGTCTTGGACAAGGTGAACGAATTGTGGGACACGACGTGCAAGGCCCAAGCAGGCGCTCAGTCAAAGAAGCCACGGGACGATGATGGGAATGATGGAGTAGGGAATCAGGACAGGCAAACCCAATCTTCAGATGGTAGCTCAGGATCGGGTGGCCAGAGAGCCGGTGCTGCTTCCAGGACTTTTCCCCGACCCCCTCCCAACTTTAACCCCTCCTCCTACTCTGCATTTAATTTTTTTGAAACATTTATTCCAACTTACCCAATTCTTTCATCTTCCCTCTCTCCATCACCTCCTAGCAAAATAATGGGCCCATCAAAAGGTCCAGCTGACACATACAAGGCCCGACGGAATGAGTTCCTTCAACAACTCCACTCCCCCGGTGCGACGTATAATTTGTTAAACCCACCCCCTCCGAAACTTGTCGTTCCCGCACCCCTCTCTCCAGATTATTCCATCCCTGACCTTCTAGAAACTAACACCGACATGGGGGGTGATGATGACTTCCTGGCATATCAACCAGAGATAAGAAGGTTCTCGCCCAGACAAGATACGGGCGCAGCTGAGCCATCGACAAGCGATAAAGCCAAAGAAAAAGACACGGGCACCAAGGCCCTAGATGATTATTTGGCGAGGCCATTCCAACCGCGTAGGACAACTTCCCCTACCAGGCCCAGAGGCAAATTGGCTGACACAAGAGAGTCAGAGAAATTTGAGAGGAAATACCCTCCCAACGTGAGGGGAGGCAAGGAGGATATAGATCAAAGCCAATACTCCACTAGGATTGAGATCATTGTGGCATTACAACCGCAACCAGAGTGGTGGAATAAAGTCCTGAAGGATAGCAGGCAACTCCAAGAGTATCTGAAGGCACCGGCATGGAAGCAAGTGGATCCCTTCTACATGCCACTCAAACGCAAAAATCCATGGGCGGAAGAAAAGCCATGAGTGGAGTTGGTAAACTGGCCAGTCATTCCGGGAATTTCAGAGAGAACCTCCCCGAATGATCTGAGACTGCAGTTACTCGACTTCGGACACAAGTACAAAACAAGTGCCGATCTTTGCGTGCAAGAAAGTGCCGAATATTGCAAATCTATGGCCTTTTTGATGTAGCAAGATTGTTTCTGGGATCGAGGTTTGGATCCCATTAAGATCAACCCGAATGTAGCCCTCCAGTCGGAAGAAGACCACGAGATGATGGCCCGGCTATACTACAGAGTGGCCTTCATGTCATCACGTTATGTGACCATGGTGGAGGACTGGCAAGAAATGGGATTTGAATGTAGCGGCCAATTAAGAGACTTCCAATCTTGAAGAACAAGTTTTGCGGATAATAAGCACCTGGTTTTACAGAAGCGAACGAAGAGCCACGCTTTTCCAAGTGCCAAGTGGAAAGACATCATCGGTGTTGCAGTGGAACCTGCAACAAATTAGGAGAGGGTAATGTTAGCAGATTCCAGAGAATCCCCAGATGCCAAGCCAAGCCGAAGACATGGAATATCTCTCACCCATGACTGAGGAGGTCTCAGAAGGAGGAGAGCAGAAGAAGCTAAGAGCCGAAAAATTACTAGCTAGGATGACAGTGAAATATCTATGTGAGCCTACATGGTGTATCCCAGAGAAGGAACGACCATGTAGGAGCTAGTCATACTTCCTAGGATTTGTAAATAAAAGTAGACCCCCCTTAAATTAGTTAGAGTGAGCCACCTTTTGATGGTGACCTTTAGTGGAAGGGCAAATTCCACATGTAGTTTCTAATTTGGTGGAATTGCCACTTGGGCTCCACATGGACAGCCTTCTTGCTTATTTAAGGCCCCCCCTCTCTTGTGAGGGAGCTTTGAATGTATTGTCAAGTTCTCTTGAGAAAATAAAGAAGATCCTCCACGAGTTCTTGATAATTGCTAAGCTCCTTGTTCATGGCAATGTTCTTGAGTGAAGTTTCTATGAGCATGCTTGATTTCCTTGTATTGTGGATTAACTAGTTTCTTGTTTCCTTCTTGCTTAGTTGTAGGATTCATTTCTTGTTTGTGTAATAAGGTAGGAATTAGCACTCAAGTAAACTAAATAGACTGGAATAGTGGTGTAGATCTTGCATACTTTCTTACATTCCAGTTCTTGATTGTTCTTGAGCAATCTAGGCATCAAGAAATGAGTGTTTCTTGATTCTTAAACCGTTAAAATGTTGTTAGGAATCTAGTTACTTGTTTCTTGTTCCTTGTTTCAGTAGTGAATCTTGTTCTTGATCGCTTTCTGATTTAGTAGATAGTGGTAGGATTGCTCCCTGTTTCAGAATATTGATCTTCTTGAGCTATGTCTGGTTACATGACTGGTTTATGCATGTAGCTGAGTATCAAATTCGTGACTCCCACTAACAGGCTGGAAAATACACGTTGCAATCTAAGTAACGCTTATGTTTTGTAATTGTTCTAATTCAGTGAATCTGTGAACAGAGCTTAAGGGAGAGAGTTAGAAATCAGCTTGTGATCAGATTCATTAGTATAAGCTATAAATGTGATGATGTAATTAGTGTACAGTTTATTTGGTTTACTGTATGTGGTTGTAATCGGGACATGACCCATTAGGATATATTGATCGGGCACTGATCCTGTAGATGGCTACTTGGGTTAGCCGGGTAGCCACACGTAGGAAGAAATTAGCATGTACAGTGATTTTTTAGTTCATTATGCTATACTCAGGGGCATGTCCTGGGTTTGTCAGAATATGTGGCCATATTGGGCCTAACTCTAGTTTGGCAGGTGGTAGGCCAGTTTAGTGACACCTGTTGAGCCCATGCAGTTTGGGGTTTTGCTATATGTACAATGTTTCTTCATAATAGACTTAACTTTTGTTGAGCCATCTTTGAGAGCTTGTGAGGAGTGGCTATGGTGATTGTGTGATGTGATATGCATATTGCACTAGATCCTAACAAAATTTCAACTTTATGTTGAGCATAAGTCTCTCTCTCAGCATAGGTTGAGAGAGGACTTATGCTCAGCATAAGGTCGAGACAAGACTTATGATGAGCTTAAGTCCTATCTCAAATTATGCTGAGCATAGGTTGAGGGAGGACTTATGCTTAGTATAGGTCCTCGCTCCACTTATGCCCAGCATAGGTCCTCCCTCAATCTATTTTCAGCATAGGTATTCGCTCGACCTTTGTTTTTCAGCAAAGGTGTTCACTCATCCTGCTGAATATTTGCGAACAGACCGACGATGTTTTTAGATTTTGTATTTGCATTATTTATCATAAGTAATATTCTTGCTTATGGATTTTCAGACCTTTTCTCTATGGCTCAAATCAGAGTTCATCCCCAACAAATTCACCGAATCTTCAGAAAGTTGACATGACGAACCACATGTTTTATTTTTCAGAGGGTTGTGAGGGACAGAAACTCACAGAGCTTGACTATCGGCAAAGGGCCATCTACTTTTGTAGCACAAGGTCATGTGCTTGACAAAATAATAAAGGCAGATGACGACGTAGGCTTTACAATTATCCCAATAAAAGCCATTGACAAAAAGGTCTATTTATATATTGTGGAGAATGGATTCATGAAGATACGCCTTTGTGAGTATGCGATAGTGAGAAATTTTTTTGATGATGCGTTGAAGACCCTTGTAAGTTATTTCTCTTCTTTCACTCTAATTATTTTGAATGATCTTGTCAGTTTTCCAAAGATACAACAAAGATCATTCACCCATGCCCATTGTTGTATCTTTGTTGAATGATCAATTTTGATGGTAGCTGAGATGCTTGAGAAAAAAGAATACCCTGTTTTGCTGAAGCTTGTGAGATCAACGTCCTCTCGTAAGAGTTTGGCCGCCTTCTCACAAAAGGATTCCCAACCCCTTGACTCCTCCAAAGATACAACAATCCTCTCTCCTCCAAAGAGAAAACGTACCTCCATGGAGACTGTTTCTGTTGATGCTTCAGCCTCTCCCGTAACAAAAACTAGGAAATTCAAAACCATGACTCCCAAAGGCACCGGTCTGAGAATTTTGAAAAAACCCTCTCCTCCCTCAAGTAAATTAAATCTACTTGGAGCTACCATGAAGCTCAATGCGTCCAGTAGAGACGGGGCAAAAATGCGTGTATTAATTCATGAAAACAAAACAGTCTAAGAGACAACATTTAGACATTGAACGATGTGGGAGGCCACCTATTGACCCTCTGACTAATGATAGGCCCGTGGAGGTCAGGGAACCGAATAGCTCCCATGCACATAATTTAAAAATAAAATTTAAAAACCACACTTAGGCAATAGTGACCCCTTTCATTGTTCTCGTTGACCCTGCTATCTGTCACACAATAGCAGATTTTGATGTAAAATTAATTGATTCATATAATTTTTTTGTTTTGGGCAGGATCCATAGTTTACAAGCTAGAAAAGAGCTGTCTCTAGAATATCCCCATATATTGTCCTTTAGGCAAGTTAGTGTCATTGTTTTTGTTGGCCTAAGCATACCATGTGAGAATCTTATGCTGAGCATGGTTAAACCAGTTGAAAAAAATGTTAACAGAAACTCTTTAAAGACAAATACTCATGCTTAGCATAAACAGTTTTGAAAGGTAAGCATATTATGTCGCTAAATTAATTCAAAAATCTTTGAAGCTCCTCATCCTTGGAGCTATTCGGGTACAACGCCTGACATTCTGCTCAATCCTAACAATTAAGGCTTTTGACCACGGATGTGGATGGAAGGTTAGGGTAATATTGTTTTTGTGAAGTTTGTTTTCGTACTACTCAACTGTTTATGCTGAGCATGAGTATTTGTCCTTAAAGATTTTTTGTAAACATTTTTTTCAACTGCTTTAACCATGCTCAGCATAAGATTCTCACATGAGTTGTTGATTCTATGATTCTGAGAAATTATCAATGCTAAGCACAGGTGCATTCTATAGAACATATGCAATTTCTTATTTTTTTAGAATTCTGAAGATAAGAAAAGTGGGCAGCTTCCTAAGCAATCGAGATGATCCGCAGATGCTCACATTCGAAGATAGCAATTTTGAGCCTCTTCGCCATAGCTTCAAGCATATGAAAACAGAAAAGTAAAATAAGCAGAAGAAGAATTCGTGAAAGCATTTAGCTACCTGATGGGTAGCAAAGAGAACGAGAGAATTGAGCGTGTTGTTGGACTGAGGCCAGGGGGAATAGTCACGTAGCTCGACTTTGAAATAGGAAGCCGAGATGGGAGGTGGCCTTTAAGCGCCCTGAAGCGAGTGCTCACCTTAATTCTCTGCTTCTATCGGAGTCGACTTGCTATCCCCTCCCAAAACACTCTGTATCTCTCCAATGGTATGTGAAACAATTTCTGACCTTTCTGGTTTCTCATTTGCACTGTCGAGCTGCGCCGAGGGAGAATTCATGGCCCCTGCCAGCAGACTGGAGAAGGAAAACGGCTTGCCCTCAGCATCGAGCTCCAACATGAAGCTAGGGGCGAGACTCGAGAGGCATGGGGCTAGGAAACATGTCTGAGATTATTAGAAGGGCCTTCTGGGGGGCAGAGTGAGCTGCGGTCTGGAGGCCGTGGGCTTGTGCATCATCACATTGCCTGGAGGCCATGGGCTTGCGCATCATCACACTGCCTTCTGTGGAGTCTTTCTTTTACTGTTCAGCCTCCATTAGTCTCAGATCCTCAGCCCTGAGGCAACTTCTTTACAAATCTAGCTTATTGTGTGAGAAAATAGACAATAGATGTTGCGTGGTCTTTCCACCATCACCTCCAGAGGTGGGTGCTAAGCCAGCTGATGAGCAAGCACAGGCAAGCAAGCTGCAGCAGGCACAATGCAAAAATCCAAGGAATTGTTTGTTTCTGTTACGATGCAAATGTCACTAACGGGGACTTGCTTTTACAACAATATTGAGGCAAATTTTACGAATCTACTTAGTGTGATGGCAATAGCTCTGAACTAATCTTTTGGAATTACTTTGCATAGTAAATTTGCATGTTCTTCATGAAAATATCAGTTCGTTCAGGATTGTCGGCATAGCACCTTTGCATTTGCAAAAAAGGCGATGATATACACACATAAAAGATAGACGTTAAACTTCAAAAAGTAGGTTGTGGTTACAATGTCAGGAGTGGTAGGGCATCCGCCATGCAAGTCATATCACCCTCAGAAGAAAAGACATTTTCTACTTAGAATTTACACTCTTACGTCATTCTTCTCAACTGAAACCGAAGATAAACATTAGGAAATGTGATGCTTTACCAAGAAAGAAAAATGCTTGACCACATATTTTATTGCTTTATACATCCCATCAATGAAACATGACCGACATGGAAGCAACAACATACCTCCTAGTTACAATGAAGCCTTCAGTCCTTGAGAATTCAAAAGCAAAATTGTATGCACGGCAGGGCAAAATTTTCAAAAGCAGATCTATCCGAACACAAGAAATGAAACAACCTATGGGATAGAATGGTTGACGGGCACTTTTTAAAGATTATAACCTTTTGCTTTTTAAAGATTATAATCCTTTACTGGTGTTGGTGTCGGTGCTTGTGGCTTTTCTTGATGACCTGCAGGAAATTTGAACAATATGTGTTTGGAAAATCACAAACGGATGAGACACAATGTGAGATGTCTGCATCATAGTGGCTTGTAGAGCTGAAGACTCAATCCGAGGTGATTGACACAGTACTTGGATGACTGCCGAAGCAGAATGTACATTCGTCTTTCTCAAGAAACTTGACTATGTGAGCATAAGCTTGAGGAATAACAGAAATGGATGGATCTAACAGATGAACACGATGAGTGTTACACTGTCAAGAGGAGATGGAAGATGGAATAGAGATGGAACAGAAGAGTGATGGATTGTTGGTATGGATGGTGGCAGATGTGGAGGGAATTGATTTTTATAGGTATTGTTCATCTTGATCTAAGATTCATTCACTTGGTTCAGTCCAAGGATGTTGGAACTTGATGGATGTTGTGACTGCAACCTAGATTTGACAATATCTTATCAGTTTCAATTGGCTAATAGTGTGATTTTAGCTCTTTTTCTTGGTTTTTTCAATATATCTCTCTGATCCTAGCTCTGATTGGCCTAAGATTTTCACAATAGATAGATCTAAGGCAGATCTTACTATTGATCCTATTTGTGAGAGTTACTCAGTGCAAGGGTTGGTCTTGCAAGGGTTCTTTATATTGTTTTACAATCAAAAAACCTAATTTCTTGCAATCTACTAGAAACTAATTCTCGCCCTTTTAACAGTATCTATATTCCTTGTGCCAAAAACCTAGCTGTTAGAGAGAGAGAGAGAGATGTGGATATTGGAGAGAGATGGACATGGGAGGGCGAGAGCGATGGAGCAGGAGGGAGCAATGGAGGCAGGAGAGAGAGAGAGAGAGAGAGAGAGAGAGAGAGAGAGAGAGAGAGAGAGAGAGAGAGAGAGAGAGAGAGAGAGAGAGAGAGAGAGAGAGAGAGAAACAGAGAAATTTGAATTTAGAGGGAGGGAATGAGTGGGGGAGGATGCATACATGCATGGGGAGGAGGAGTATGCATGGGGCATCCTCCTCCCATGCATGCAAGTAAAAAAAATTAGTACGTTTTTTCTAAAAGCACACACAGTAGGAGGATGCACCCATGCCACCATGGGTGCATCCTCTTGCTCCATACACATGCGCACGACATGCGCACAAATAGTTTTAGATACATACATATATATATATATATATATATATATATATATATATATATATATATATATATATATATATATTCTCTAACCCTGAGGAGTCAGATACTATGAAGACTTGTATTTGGTTGTTTGATCTCTGTCGTGTAGAGTTAGTATCAATCTCAAGTATGAACCTTGTATCAACCTTTTTATCTCCAATCACTCATTTACTCATATATAGCAGCTAGATGATCTTGTCATATTCTAGCTTTTCCATTACAAGATCGTTAGCAGCTGTTTAACTAGTCAATTAGATCAATTATTATTGGAGCATAAAGACGTAACAACCTGTACTTGAAATCTTGTGTAAATCTGCAGAGTGTCGCATTCATCGGGAAAAATGTCGCATTTCTTTAAGTGCCCGAAATGGCCCAAAATCCTAAGTAAACACTTTTGTCGTGTTTTTCGCAAAATCCTTTTGTACTCAGAATGACCCAAAAGTGAAGTAGAATACTTTGTCGGGTGTTCGCCTTTTTCGCCTGTTGAAGTTTGTGAGCAAAAATGCAGACTATTGCGACAAACAGTTCAAAAATGCAAACTGCTGGAAAAAAAGTTTATTTTCTGCAAACTACTTTAAGAGAATGATTTACATAAAAGAAAAGGAGGGTAGTTAGGATGAGTAGGAGAAAGATTAAACTCCAACAGCTTGCCCCAACATCTTAGTCCCAAGATGTCGACTAGTCTAAGGAGGTTTTGTGTGAAATAAGGAGGCGACCAAATTGATAGGAGGGGGCCAATTTTAGTCTTGAGCATTCTCTTGACTTTGTTTAGACTACCTTTAGTCTCAAAAACATTGATGTCATTGTAGACATTGCTTAATAGGACTGTATTGAGGGTTGATCTTGGTAGTTCAGAAGGTTGAAATGCAAATAATGTGCCACTTTTGAGGGTTGGATTATAGTAGCATAGCTCTCCTTCTCATTGAAAATGGCCGTTTCTAAGCAAATTCAATTGTTTTACTTGTAGTGGCTTTTCTTTTGTGTTATTGCTTTTAAGTAATGATTGACAAAGTTATAAATGCATTCTCTTGTACACTTGCAATTCTCATTCGATTACTCTAAATATATTGTGAGTGAAATAATAAATATCGAAGATGGAAAGAAACATTACTCGAACATCTTAAATAATTAAACTCTTCGAGCTTACTTGATGTTACAACTCCCTTAGATCTTCGATTGCCTTGAATATTGATGCACATCCCATAACAGTGACAACACATCGTATCCACCCATCAGTAGGGTCACTGCCGACCCACCCCCAGCCAAGCCTCAGGTGGTAACTAGCGTCCCATACCACCAACCATCACCCTCAGCTCTCCCTAGCATCATCTCCTAGCCTGGAGATGTTGGGGGAGGAAGAGAGAAAGCAGAACAGCTCCTTCAATGTGGGATGCTACTAACTATCAACAGAACGATCTCAATAGAGGAAGAGATAGAAAATGCCGAATAGGATCACGACTCATGCGTTGAGGACCGCTGAGATATTTTCATACTCAAAAGAATTTTAAGATTTGAGTACAGTCCACCAAAAAGGCTAAATATGGAGCATGAACAACATGGATGGTTACAGAATGGCATAACTTAGATGTTGAATCTTCTGCTCCTTTGCACCTGTTGGTGAAGATGAGCTGGATGTGTATATATACACGACATCCTTGGGATTACAAGAATTGCTTAACTAATCTATAATTAAAAGACTAATTTAGTCTAATCCAATATCTGGTCGAGAATGTACTTTACAGATATTTGATGTACAACAAAATCTGTACAATGTGTATATGAGTCAGACGAGACGGGTGACTCGATGGAGTCGAAGTAGTTGAATGAGTTGATTGTCGAAGTCGTCGAGTGACTCGATCGTCGAAGTAGTTGGATGACTCGATCGTCGAAGTAGTCGAATGAGTCGATCGTCGAAGTAGTTGGATGAGTCGGACACTTCGGTTGGTCATCGAGTGACTTGATGGTTGAGGTAGTCAGAGATGGACAGGTCTTCGATCTTCTTCAAATGGATTGAAATGACATTCGAATGTGGAGATTGACAAGAATGGATACCCTTTGTTCTAGAGATGAGGATTAGCCGGAAGGTCGATGTAGTCATCCTTCGAATAGTTCAGCTGATTCAATTAGATCAATGATTAACTCAAGGATAAAAAATGTGTAGAAATATTCTTGAATTTGAAATTGAATCGCCAAGGAGGAAACTGTGAGCTTAATCTCCAACAGTCCCCCTTAAGGTCACGGTTGGTGCCTTGAATGTCTTAGTCAGGTTTAGCATGTTGAAGAATTTCTAATGCTTGATCTTGGGAAGAGCCTTGGTGAATATGTATACAACCATTTCAGATGTGGAACAATATTCGAGGATCACTTGTCCTGAGAAAACCTTTTCCCGAATGAAGTGGTATTGGATTTCAATGTGCTTTGACTTGCCATGAAATATGGAATTCTAAATATTTTTGCTGAGATGGATCTTCTTATGCAATCTATCTCTAGTAATGTGTATTCTTCACAGTGAATGAACAGTGCCTAAGTCGATCATGTCGAATTCCTGCAACAGATCACTCTTAGCAGTGTGCAACAAGAATGTGTCATTAGACAGAATAAGTGCATCATCTATACATAGAGCTATATAAACTGAATTGACACCTGTGTGTTTGGAATAAACATTACAGTCAACTGAATTGTTTGCAAAGCCTAGTTGAATAAGATAAGCATTAATTCGTTCGAATCAAGCCCTTGCAGCTTGTTTCAAACCATAGATTGCTTTGTGCATTACTATAATTCTCATAGTTATAGAAAACGGGACAAGGAGTAAAATACATGACATCCCCTCCCTCTCAAGAGACATCATCCACGATGACAAACTCAGGGTATTGTGCACATAAATGTGCGAGTTCTCCCAAGTAGCACATGTAAGAGGTCTACCATGCCAAGCAACCAACAATTCTTGGATCAAGCAATTACGTAGACGTCTATCCAATATCTTTGTTGGCCCATTAGTCACGTCGTGTTGCTCTTGAAAATAACATAAACCATCAACCAACAAGTTATCATCGTCAAGTAAAACTCTCTTAAACCTAGAAACATGAAAGACATGATGTACTTTACAATAAAGCTAATTTATAAGCAACATCACTTATCTTTTTGACAACTTTCTAGGGTCCATAATTGTTAGATTTCTTATGCTCAGCCTTAACAAATTGTTCAAGGAATGAGCATCATGAAAATAGCCAAAGGCCGACTACATGTTTTGGACCTTCGCATTTTTTCACCTTTGGGATTTTTTGTGCCTTAACCATTTCTAAGCACCTTCGCCTTTTTTGCCATCTTCGCATTTTTTGCACCTTCGCGAAAAAGGCGACACAATGATCAAAATCCATTCTAGAATTGTCTTAAACATTTTAAGATAGCGGTTTTTCTGCACCTTCGGGATTTGCATACCTTCCCTGTTCAAAGGCACCTTCGAGTTTTTCGGATTTTTCCACAACAGTGGCAGACCGACGTCGCTAACTTATCATCAACCCTAAAAATGGCTAGATAGCTATATATACCAAGGGCGGTTACCTACTTTGTACATATACAAAGACTGGCGTAAATAACATTCAATGCTTGATATTGAGATTATGTTGCTGCAAGAGAAAACAAGAGGTGGAGCATCATCATCTTCCATCAACGACTCGCAAGCCTTATTCTCAAAGAAGAACACAAGGAAACAATAGAAGAAAAAAGTTGCTAGACAAATCGACGACAATCAGCAACAACCACATAAGACCCAAAATCAGCAACCTGCTCAGAACAAGAAGAGACTATTCTACAAATACTACAAGAGGACAAACCACGAAATTCAGGACTGTCGAGTCTTGAACTTCAATAACGACAAGAAGATAGCTGGATCAACAAGCCCATGCAGACATAAAGCAGTAGATCCAAGACGACGACGACGACGAGCAAGAAGCCTTCATGGTGAACCATCACCATGTCGAACAACTAGAGGAATGGTTCCTTGATTCTAGAGCAACGCAACACATGACAAGCCATCAAGAATGGTTTAACGACTATTCGGCCTACAACACCAAGAAGTTTGTTCACCTTGGAGATAACAACTCACACATAATCGAAGGTGAAGGTACTATTAGATTGAATTTTCAGAATGGACTGTCGAAACTGATGCCAAATGTATTGTATGTCCCGAACTTGACGAAAAATCTGTTGTCGGTCAGCTAATCTAGATCCATTCACTAATTGTTGTAAATACTTGTATAGTCGCATACTCTGTAGAAATACACTTGTTTGACAGTATGCAGAAATACAAAAGAATCAATGACAATGTCTCCCCGATTGTTCGGACACCTTCGACTATTCGGTCATCCTTGATTATTTGGCCATCTTCGATTGTTCGGCCATACTTGATTGTTCTACCATCTCAGACCATCTGACCAAATTCGATTATTCGGCCATCCTCGAACAATCAGCCGTAACTATCAGCGGATCAACAAGTACATTGAGTCACAGACATAATCTCTAACAGAATCAAATACTGTCCGAAGGCGACTGCCAACAATACGTAGTGCCTTAATCCTAATTGTAAAGTACAGACTAAGAATTCTTTTAATTAGTTAGTCATGTGTATATAATTCAGCAATTCATCAGTTGTTCGGTTGGACAAGACAAGACAAGTAGAAATCGGTTGGATCAATAATCTATCCGATCAATCGAACCTCTAGAGCGCAATTGTTTTGTTCTTTCTCTATGTTATTATAGAGCATTGTTTCAAGAAGAACGCAACTCTAATTGCATTCATATTGTATCTATTCGCGACTGAATAATCAATGTTTCAGTAATCTAGGTCTTGTATATTGTGTTTGAATGTTCATTTTATTCATGTTCAGATTCTTTCTGCTCGCAGATAAACATATTCATAGATTAAACTGTCTTGTATGACTGATAGTCTGAGTCGATTGTGAGGCTCTAATCTCCGCACCTAATACGCTTCCGCAAAGCTAAATCTAAAACCAATCTAATTCGTGCATGGCTATGGAATTGATTGTATTGATCCAGTGACTTCGAAGCTGTGATCAAGTAGGACAAACTTTGAACTATCGAGTCGGTCTGAATATGATAGACGTAGTTGCATGCACCGAGGATTCCCCACTCGTTTCTCTATGTCGTGACGCGCAGACCTTCAGGCACTCCTATCGCTTTATATTCGGGCATGGTTGGGAGGAAATTGAGCAGCTAGCTCCTATGTTTGCATGAACTCATGCTTTGTACAAGTTTATGGACAATAATCATGGTTGTACATGTTTAGTGACAATGTAAAAGATCTGGTAGAGTTTTTGTAAACAACTTTTCCATGTGATGAAGTTTTGAAGTTCAGATGAGGAAAAATCTGACACCATGAACCCATATGTGTTGGCCACATCATTTTGGGGATAGGGGTCGTAACACGGTCAAAATCCAAATAAGGTCTATCCGAGTAGGGTGTATCTATGGGTAGAGTTGTTGACTACCATCCAAACGTGGAAGCTCAAATTCCTAATCATCATCCAATCCTTGATTAGAGTGTAATGAGATCTAAGAAATATATAACAAGCACTAGTTTCTTAACAAGAAAAAAGTCCCAAATGAGAAGGGGGAACTTATATGCGCTCATTGGCAGGAAGAACAAACAGTATCATTTAGTCCTCCGAAGAAAGAAGAAGAAGAAGAAGAAGAAGTAAAAGGAGGAGGAGGATTTTGATCGTAGCAAGCATTCCATGTTATGGCAATCTCCGTTTCCTTACCTCATCTTAGCCACTCCCTGTTCCTGGCGCTTCTATCTTTTATCTGCACGCAGTTGCCATCACCCTCTGTTGTTGCAGCAGTTCATCTTCAAGCGGAGAATATAGTGGATTTTGAGCAGATTGGAGGGCGTGATGAGGCCCAGGAGGTATTAGCAGCTGCAAAAGACCCAGAAATGTCAAGCTGGTTGACCGACTTGAGGAGGCGCATTCATCAGCATCCTGAACTGGCATTCAAGGAATTTGAGACCAGTGCTTTGATTCGATCAGAATTGGACAAGATAGGTGTTTCGTACCGATGGCCGGTGGCTGAAACAGGTGTGGTTGCCACTATTGGCTCTGGAAAACCTCCATTTGTTGCTCTGAGAGCTGACATGGATGCCTTGCCTATTCAAGTAAGCTTCCTTTTCTATAGTCCTTATCCTGCCACCGATTCCCGGAAAATGTGTGATTACAATTTTAAGCTAGCTCCACTGAACTGCAATAAACCCTTCTTCCATCCTTGTGTAAAGGCTGTTTCATCTAGGGGGAATGGTTTTTCTATCTACCTTCATCGACCTTTACTGGTAGTAAGGATCATTTGAAAAGTTACAGCGAGTCCATTAGGTGAGACGCAGGGCTCGTTGTAACTTAAAAAATATCACAACCCACCGTGAAGGTCTTTAAAAAGAGCATTTTCTTGTCAAGGACGAGCAAAACTTGTACTTACTCTTAACCCACCCAACATAGTTGTAAGATGTGCTGTAATCATTTGATTTATGGCATCTGTTAAAACTTTTACCACTTTTTAGAAATCTGTATGGCATGTGAAGTTCTGATTATGGACGTTTATGGCTTACCCGCCAAGCAAATTATATGGAGAGGACTTTTCCACCATGGAATAGATTATCAATTCAGCTCAAAAAATTTCAAGGAGTTCTTCAAGGTACGAATTTTTGTTGTATGCTTAATAGTTCTTCCTCCTATTAATAGTGTTGGAAAAGGACGATATATAAGAAACAGGATGACACAGAGATCTACACACCCCACCCTGAAGATGTAAGAAGGAATTTTCACAACATAGCTACTTAATAGTTATAGCTAAGAATTGGCTACTGCATACATCTACGCTAAGGAAAGAACCACACTCACAAGTAGAGGACTTAAACAACGCTGTATTAGTGGAGGAGCCCTTGAGGACTCGAACAATGGTGTATGGCGGGGAGGAGCCTCATTCTCACCACGTGTTACCTAGCATGTGTAGGTATGCCCTGAAATATAGGAGTGTGACATTGATCCAGAATGTTGAGAAGTCTCTCCACTCAAGTTCCTCATTCCAAGGCTAGTGAGTGGTGAATGGAAGGTTCCTCCCCACCACAGATTGTTATTTATATCCTCTTTTTGACATTGTAGTACTTGGGTCACACAATTGTCACTAGGTTGATTAGACCCTTGTTCAACCCTTTTGTGCCTTCAATTCGTTCGACGCTGTGTAGTGATTAATAACCACCAACCTCATCAATGTTATATCGAAACGTGTTCCAACTAATGAAACACGTTCGAAACGCCACGCTTGAAACGGGTCCGGTTCGAAACATCAAATAGACGTTTGAAACGACTAGAAAAAAAACCAATTTGTTTGCATTTATGAGTGCAATGTTTTTCGCTCGTGGGTTGAATGTCTCTCTCTTGATAGATGAAGCATTGCCAATTCACTTGACAAAAGAAGAATACAATATTGCTGCACATGTATATCTCTTGTGTAGCTTTTTCTTCTCAAGAGTCATATCCTACCTTTCTTATCTATACATTGATTGACATAATTTCTCCCAACTCATCAGTTTGATCAATACCCTTCCAAATATTGTTGTGCAAGGATATATAATCAGGAATACTTTTGGCAAAAGTATCGACTTGGAAAGTTATGAAAAGTATCAGCTTGAAGATTATGAAGTGAAGTGCTGGAAGACATCTTAACTATTGTTTTTTGGCCCATGAAAACTCAATATTTGTCTTCAATCCATAGTGTATGATCACCTATTTATGGCGTCCCCTAAGGCCCAAATTAGGGCTAATAGAAGTATGATTTTTGACATGTTATCAAGTACTTACTACCACGTCCAAAGTTTTGAAACAATTTTAAAAAGTTCTTCAATCTTCTTAAACTATAAGTTTTGACTCTGAGCATTGAAGCCATTGATTCCAATCTTGATTCTAAGGTTCGAATACTAGGTGTCTTGCTTTCATCAATCATGTACCTGCTATTGTGTCTCAAAACAATTTCTCAGAGCTCCTCAAGTTTTAATCTTCTTAATTGATGACTTAAAGTTATCACAATAAGCAATAAAGCCACTAAGTTGGAGATAGAAATTGGATGTATCTACTTAGTACTAGTCTTTCTAGTCATTTTCAAAAAAATAAAATGTGCATTAACCTTTGCTGTCCCATAAGTTTGGGATCTTAATTCTTCTTGAAGAATTCCAACCACATCATCGTAGCTTGGGGTTCTCTCTAACATTTAATGTGGTGACAAGATGCTGGAATTCTGGAGAAAGCCCATTGAGGGTGACACTTACAATGTCTAGGTCATCTACATTCTTCGATTGATCTACCACATCTTTGATTCTGATCAAGTATTTACTATGGTGTCATAGATTCTCCCACATTCATCCTCAAGGTATAAAACTTTTGCTTGAGGGAGAGGATCCTAGTGGTGGAAGATGTCTCAAACATTTGTTGGGATTTCTCCTAGACCTCCCTCGGTGATTTGATATCAATGACATGTGGAATAAGGCTATCCTTAATAGACATGTTAATTTTGGCCAGTGCTCTAATAGCTCTTTTATCGAAAACCTTTTTCCTCTTGAGTGTTGCATCCTCCTCATCAAATGTATCATTTTTAGGAGGAGGAGGAGATTCTTCTTCTCCTATTGTCAAATCCCATAGATCTAACATAACCAAAATATTCTTGATTTTAAATTTCCAAACCATGTAATTTTTACCATCTAATTTGGAACTTTCACCAAAGGAAATAAATTCTCCCTTTTCAGCCATGAAGTATATGTAAAGATCCTCCTAGCAACCACACAAAAAAGATTAGATCAGACCTTATAGGCAAAATTTTATCCAAAAACCAGATTTGTCTTATGCTCTTTTTGCTCCCTAGAGATCTCCATAACTTGCTGAAATTTCAGTTTCAGCATGCAAGTTATAGATCAAACTTTGCCCCTTTGAGTAGCTAAGAGCCTTGCATAATACTTTTGATAGAAATTTGCACCAAAAATGTGATATGAACAAATATACTTTGGAAGGATGCCAAGAGTCCTATCTTGAAAATTGCAAAGTTTGGAGGAGATTGGATCCAAGTTACTTTGATACCAAATCTAGGTGATTTCAAATGGTATTGGGCTGAATCTAAGATGCTAAGTTCTAACAATCAAGAACATTGAACACTTTCAAATATGAAAAACAGTGGACAGCCATAGAACAACTAAAATTGAGAGAGAAAATCCAAAGCTTTTACAAATGAATGCCTCACTATTCTCCTAACATGGAGACATACAAATAAATGGGACATGGTAGATGTAAAGTCTCAAGACTAAAGAGCCAACCACCAACAACCCGTGGAATTGAATAGCCAACAAATGTCACTCCTCATAGGAGTGAATATGAAGTGTCCAACTCGTATGGTCTCTAAAGGCCAATTTTAGAATGGGCCCTATAACCTTATAAGGTGAATTAACAATAAAAATACAGCCCCCCATGGGTATACAACATTGGTAGGGTCTAAGTTTAACATTAAACTTGACATTAGACCATAGAAACTTGACATAAAGGTGCGGGTTTCTATATATGACAGGATTGATATGTTGTTGTAATTAGCTATCATAATTGATATGAAATTGGCTGAGATTGGGATTCATTATTGTTGATTTGTGCTTTTGCCTCATAAAAGCAACAAATTCTTTTTTGTGAAGATGACGAGGGTAGGTTAGATCAAGACTGTTTTAAGAGAGTGGACCTTGCATATATCACGTTGTAGCAGGAACACCTCTCGTATCCTAAGTGCAACATACGGGGAGTCCTCATATGCTATAAGCGATCGGAGTGTGTGGGCATGTCGCGAAACGGGCAATGGTATCTCCCTGTAATCTCATAATATATAGGGCATCTGAAGATAAGATGCTCGTTAGAATCCACCTGACTCAAAGAGCATAACTAGCAGATCCGCTCCTCTCTTAGGATACCATGGAACCCACCCCCCAGTCCAATAGCC
The DNA here is from genome assembly GCA_029204225.1 of Diphasiastrum complanatum. NCBI lineage: Eukaryota > Viridiplantae > Streptophyta > Lycopodiopsida > Lycopodiales > Lycopodiaceae > Diphasiastrum > Diphasiastrum complanatum. The sequence goes on along the minus strand of CM055092.1, from coordinate 3,323,527 downwards.
AACTGATGTGATGACACACGGAGCTGGCCCAATGTGAATCTGAGAATGTGTGACAATCCTGAGTCGAAATATTGAGGTAAAATTGGGAGCCTTGTTGTGGCTCCTCAAACATTGTCTCGACTCTGAGCCTCCACAAATTGAGTCCCCCAGGGCCCATTATAAACAAGTTAACATCCCAAAGCAAATTTAAAAAAAAAATAACAAAGAGAGGTTCGAACCATTTCCGGATTCAAACCTAGCCTGCCGGTTTGAACCGAAAAGAATGGTAATGAATCGGCCAATTTGAATCGGCGTGTAACCTTGATTGACATAAAGAAGTTAGCAATCAGAATGTCACCTAGTCTGCAACTAGATCCACCACACCTTCTTCAATTCATCAATATATAATTCAAAGAGATTCGGTGATAGAGAGCAACCCTGCTTCACCCCAATGGTGCTCCAAATATGCTCAGAAATACCACTGCCATGTCGAAAACAATCCAAAACTCTCTTATAAAGACTTATCATAGTCAAAATAATGTTAGTGGAAAAGCCAAGGTCATGAAGTCTTTGAATGAGCAAGGAGCATGGTACAAAATCAACGGCTTTCACGAAGTTCACAAAACAACAGTAAACTTTCTCTTTCCTATGCCTAGCTTCCTCGATAAGAGCCTGAAGGGTGAAGATATTGTTGATGGTAGTGTGATGGGCTTGGAACCCTACCTGGCCCAAAGCATATAATCTCTTGGACTCTACCTCTGAACTACCATATAGCTTCACAAGAATACACCCAATCATGATAGTGCGATAGTTACCAGGGATCATGGGGTTACCATTTTTGTGAATAGGGTTGATAATGCTGGTGCACTAGGAGGATGGGAAGCTAGGGACAACAACGTGATGAAGGAGAGTGATTAGGGTGGGTGCAAGTAAGTCGGCAACATGAATCAATAGTTCGGATTCAAGGTCCTTAATGTAGATGGTCACGGAGAGATAGAGATTCGCGAGTCAGTGGTTACAATGTATATCTAGGTAGCATGGTCGGCCCAAATGTGGAGGTCATCCAGTAGAGGTGGTGGGGCATGAGGAATAAACTCATGCCAAACAGCCAGAGGAAGAGCTGGAAGGTCAACAAGGCATTCTCCTTCGGAGTCATTGTAATAGATCCTAACACCACAGTAGGGCAAACACTAACTGATCCACCCAACCTTGCCTACTCCCTGATATAGAGTAAGCCCCTCCTAGCCCAGTGTGAGGACTGGTAGCATGCAACTGCCAAGTGTCGGTCACGTGGCACTGACGTGGCCGACTGCACGTCGGGACCCAACTGGGGGCCCTATCCTGCTGACAGGGTCCCTAGGCTGTGTTAGGCCCGCCATGGTTATGGACCGTGCTGGGGCACACTACTCACACTGTCTTGCCCTGTTGGTCATGTACGCTGGACACGACCCTGACTGTGGTATCCGACCTATCTGTGTTCTCTAGGGTTCGGCACTGGTTACGAGCTCGTAACACTCCCTCCCCCTTAAGAACCGTCTTGGTCCTCTAAGACAAAGTCTGGAAAAATCTTGCGAAGGACGCTGCCTCTTTCCCAAGTGGCATTCTCAACAGGCTGATCATTCCACTTAACCAGATATTCTCGGTATAGAGTATGACGAGTCTGCGTCTCTCTACTATCAAGAATCTCCTCTGGTTCATGTGGAGGTTGTTGAGGATCTAATGGGAGAACTAGAACACTGTCCCCTACCAGATTGTCTGATCTGGTTAAGGCTTTTCGTAACTGACTTACATGAAAGACTGGAAAAACCTTACTGCTGTGTGGGAGTTCTAGTTCATAGGTGACCTCGCCTAGTCTCCTACTGATGGTAAAGGGACCACAATACCTTGGAGACAACTTAGCACACACTCCTGATTTGAGGGTTTTAGAGTCAACTGGGACTCTCAAGTAGACTTTCTCACCAGTGGAGAACTGCACATCCCGTCTGTGTGGATCTGCATAATGCCTGGCTCGATCCTGGGATTGTCTAATGCTACGCTTAGCATGTTCTATCATCTGGTTTAGGTCTTCTAAAAAGTTTCTGGCTGCTTCAACTTTTTCTTGTTTAAACCCTACAGCTGTGGGTGAGCGTGGCTGAAAACCATACATCAGCATAAATGGGCTGTATCCTGTAGCTGAATGTTTGGTACTGTTGTAAGCAAACTCTAATATCGAGAGATACTCCTCCCAATTAGTCTGCTTCTTGCTGACGTATGCACGAAGCATATCCTCCAGCACTTGATTTACCCTTTCTGTTTGACCGTCCGTCTGTGGATGGTCGGTGGTACTCATATTAAGTTTAGTATGGAGATGATGGAATACTGCCCTCCAAAAATTTCCAGTAAACTTACTGTCCCGGTCGCTGACTATGCCGGAAGGTAGACCGTACAATTTAAATAGCCCGTCTACAAACAACCTCGCTAACTCTGGAGCTCTAACGGTTGTTTTGGTCGGAATAAAATGAGCCATTTTGGTCAGACGGTCAACTGTGACCCATATAGCGTCATTACCCTTTTGGGTTTTAGGCAGGCCTACTATAAAATCCATGGAGATACTCTCCCATTTACCAGTTGGTATTTCTAAGGGATGCAACAACCCTCCTGCCTTTAAACGCTCTGCTTTATTTACTTGACATTTCTGGCAACTGGTTACATACTGGTGGACGTCCTTTTTCATACTGGGCCAGAAAAATTGCCTACGAAGAAGCTCATAGGTCTTCTGTATGCCTGGGTGTCCCGCGCTAGGATTGTCATGACATTCATATAGGACCTGCTGCCTATAATCCTCTGAATTGGGGACACATACTCTATCTCTATAGAGCAAGTACTCATCCTGAATGGAATACTGTTTCCATTTGAATCCTTGAGTCAACTGACCCTCAACCACTGGGGTTTGCTTGGGTAATACAGGCTCAGAATCCTCAACGTCATCTGACGACGCATACTCGGACTCATAATCATCCTCAACGGAAGCTGCCGTATTCTTGGATGGACTGGCACCAGCCCCGGGAACTGGTTCAGGAGTCTGTAACTGTCTGTTCTGGACTGAGTTCCAGATAATAGAGAAGAATGCATCATGCTGGCATTTCCCTCTCAAGGACTCGAGTAACTCATTACGAATCTGAGTAAAACTCAGCTCGTTTATCATAGGCATTCTGCTAAGGGCATCTGCTACTGTATTGAATTTTCCACGCCTATATCTGATAGACATGTCAAACTCTTGCATCAACTCTGCCCAACGAGCTTTCCGACCTCTAAGCTCAGGTTGATTGCAAAGGTATCTGAGACTCTCATGGTCTGTCAGGACCTCAAAGTTGGCACCATACAAATAATGCCTCCAAGTCTTAAGGGCATGGACTATAGAAAAGAGTTCCTTTTGATAGGCACTATACCTAGTCTGTGCTGGCTCGAGTTTTTTACTCTCGAACGCAACTGGTCGTCCACCCTGAGTTAGCACAGCACCTACTGCAAAGTCGCTAGCATCTGTTTCGACCACAAATGGCTGATTGGGGTCGACGACTTTCAAAACTGGTGCTGTAGCTAAGGCTGTTTTGAGAGCATCAAAGCTCTCCTGTTGTGCGGACTCCCAAATGAACTCCTTTCCCTTCCCCTTAAGAAGATTTGTCATAGGGACTGCTATCTGAGCATATTCCTTGACAAATCGTCTGTAATATCCCGCCAGACCAAGAAAGATTTGAAGTTCCAATATATTCTGAGGTCTCAGCCAACTGAGTATGGCTTTAACCTTATTTGGGTCCATCTTAATCCCATCTGAAGAGATAATGTGACCCAAATATGCTACTTCTTCAACGAATAATTCACACTTGGATTGTTTAGCATAAAGCTTATGCTTTCTGAGCAGTCGAAACACCTTTCTGAGGTGTTTTAGATGCTCCTTCCTCGTTTTGCTGTAGACGAGGATGTCATCTAAAAATACGACTACAAACTTACCCAAGTATGGTCTGAGGACACTGTTCATCAAGGTCATAAAGGTAGCTGGAGCATTTGTGAGCCCAAATGGCATCACCTTAAACTCATAATGACCGTGACTAGTCCTAAAAGCTGTTTTCGAGACATCTTCCGATCTTATACGGACTTGATGATATCCCGATCTAAGGTCTATTTTGCTGAAAAACTTAGCCCCGTCGAGTTGATCAAACAACTCGTCTGCCCGAGGCATAGGGTATTTATTCTTAATTGTGACTTTATTGAGGGCTCTGTAATCTACGCAAAGACGCATAGATCCCTCTTTCTTTTTCACCAATAGGACTGGTGAGGCCCATGGTGAACTACTGGTCTGAATTTGGCCTTTCCCAAGATAGTCTGTTAACTGTCTAGTTATTTCTTCATCCTCTGTTCGGCTGACCCGATACGGAGGTTTAGAAACAGGTGCTGTACCTGGTACTAGGTTTATTACATGATCTACCTCTCTGCTAGGTGGTAAACCATGTGGCAAATCTTCAGGAAAAATATCTTTAAATTTAGACAATAAAGTTTCTAATTTACTGATTTTCTGCTGAATAGAACTGGAAATAGAAACTTTAGGGATAAACTGAAAGTCACATAAGAATACCTGATGGTCTTCGTCTCCGATTAGCTGACAGAGTTCTGAACTGCAGACCATAGGGCTGTTGGGAACATCATGCTCCCCATGCAACTGGATCTCTCGGCCTTTATGCTGAAAGCTGAGGGTGTTCTCCTGATAGTTTCTGTGGAGGGAAGGTCCTAAACTGTAGAGCCAATCTCTCCCGAGAACAATATCTGTTCGATCCAGGTGCATTATCTGAAAGTTTATTTCATCTTGGTATCCCTGAATACCAAGATTTAACTTACTTACCATAGTTTCCCATATTTTTTTGTCTTCACCCTTAGCTAATGAAACTATGTACCTATGCTGACTAGGTACTTCTGGTAGTTTAAGCTTTTTAACCAGGGTGTGGTTGATGAAATTATGGGTTGCCCCATCATCAACCATGACTCTTACTGACTGGTTACCGACTTTCCCATGCATACGTACTAGGTCATGCGGCCCAAAGCTGAAGGGTCTCGCTAGCATTGCAAAGGTCAGCTGGCAACAGTGTTCATGATCTTCATGATACACTTTGATCTCGGAAGCTGCCGAGTCACTGGGGAAACATACAGTCTGAACAAGATGAACTTGTTTTTTATCTTTTTTATCTTTTTTAGTGAAAGGCCCCTTGGGACACTGTCTGACTGTGTGTCCCTTGCCCATACACACAAAGCACAAACGTTCTTGTTTGGCTTTCTCAAAATCATCTGGTTTTAAGGGCTGTATGAGTGAAGGGCGTTTCTGAGGAGCTTCACCTTTAAATTTATCTTCTTTCTTTCTTTTTAAAAATTTCTTTTTAAATTGAAAGTCTTTCTGAGGAAGCTGCTCAGAAAGTGGTTGCTGTCTCGCTCTCTTCCTACCCACTGAATCATCATAGATTTGAGCATATCTGAGAGCTTGCTCAAGGGTAGTAGGCGAGTTTCTCTGGACCTCTACTTTATATTCATCTTTGAGGCCACGGACAAATCCCCTGATTTTTTGATAGTCATCCATATTTTTAATCTTTAAAATTGCTTCTCGATACTGCGAGATATATTGGATGAGGGACTTGTCCATTACTGTTCTTTCCCAGGCTTCCCAGGCTCTATCAAGTTCATTCTCTGGTAGAAATTCTCTTAGGAAAGCTTCTTCAAAAGCTTTCCATGACCGGGGAGTCTGCCCAGTCTCCTGGAGATTTAACCACCACTTATAGGCCATAGGCCCTAAAGAAAGACTGGCCTCAATTGCTTGCAAATGGTCAGGGGTCTGTTTAAGAGCATGAATGTTCTTCCATTTGCTGAGGAAGGTTTGTAGAATATCTGCATTTCTATCCTTCTCTTCCCCATTAAAAGTAGGAGGCTCTAAGTCTTTAAAAACACTGGGGTGAGACCGTAAAGTCTCACCCGAAACTGATGGAAGTGGAGAAGGGGATAACTGAGAAGTGGAGGGAAGGCTTCCTTTCGCGGAGCTCAAAATCAAGTTTTTGAGTTCAGCGAACGAGTCGTCCACACTGGACTTGAAATTGGCTAATGCCAGCTTCAGTTCATCCACTTCTGTTACCAATTGGAGGAACTGCTCCTTGGTAACCAGTTCATCGAGTTCTTCGGCGAACTGTTCCTGTTCTTCTACTTCCATTGGTTCCTTCCCTTTTCTGTAAGCCAAGGCTTCTGTTTCAAGTTCGTCGAAGCCTCTCTCCTGGGGTTGATCAGGTCCCTGAGGAGTGGTCATCTTCGAAACTGAAAGAGAGCTACCTTAACTTCTGAAGGAAAAAGGTCTAAAAGACTAATTTACAACTGTACAAAGGAAAGGAAAGATGACTTAGCTGTTTCTGAGGACTGTACTTCCAAAGAAAGAATGAAGAGGAACCCTTTCAGCTCTTTTCCCCAAAATTTCAGACCTGCTGTTCCGAAAAATGCCAGTTTGAGGCTTCAAAACGGTGCTAAATTTCCCGGTTTTTTGAGGATAATAGCTCGCTGGTCTGATTGCAATCCAACTTGTCCACAAAAAGGCAAATTTGAAGTCCAAAAACCCTTCTGAATTCTGAAATTTCAGAAGTCTCCTACTCGCTGATCTGGTAGGAATCCTCTTGCTCCAAATCTCTGACGTTGGGGCCCAAAAACTTGTTGAAAAAACAGATTTTCAGAAGTACAGGCAGCGCTGGCCCTGCTCCTCTTTTTTGGCTTCAAACTCGCTGAGAACCAGTAACTTTTTCCCTGGAAATCGGATGTAGGTCTCTGACTGTACAGCGATGGAGGTGCTGGCTTCTTCCTACTCTAATTTCGCTGGGAAACTATAGAGAATCCTCTGAACTCAGTGAGAAACAGCTGTTTTTTTCAGCGAGTTACCTACACTTGGAATCTGACTCCTTGCTACTGTGATTTCTCAGTGGAAATCAGAAGTTTGAAGGCTGCTCCTACAGCGATCCTCCTCCTCTATTCCTCTCTGAGAATCTGAGAAACACTTCCTATCTTCTGATAGCTTTCTCTACTACTGTCCTGAACTCCCTAGGATGGAGATGGCTCTGATACCAGTGTAATAGATCCTAACACCACAGTAGGGCAAACACTAACTGATCCACCCAACCTTGCCTACTCCCTGATATAGAGTAAGCCCCTCCTAGCCCAGTGTGAGGACTGGTAGCATGCAACTGCCAAGTGTCGGTCACGTGGCACCGACGTGGCCGACTGCACGTCGGGACCCAACTGGGGGCCCTATCCTGCTGACAGGGTCCCTAGGCTGTGTTAGGCCCGCCATGGTTATGGACCGTGCTGGGGCACACTACTCACACTGTCTTGCCCTGTTGGTCATGTACGCTGGACACGACCCTGACTGTGGTATCCGACCTATCTGTGTTCTCTAGCGTTCGGCCAGTCATCATGGGCATGTTCTTTATGACGGAGTGTATGATTATATGATTGTTGGGAGGAGAGGAGGAGGTGAGGGGCATTAGTACGTGCGTGAATGACAATATGACTAAGTTAGCGACATTCTCCGTCATACCACGAGGGGTGTAGAGAGCTTAGAAAAATAGTCATCCAATGACTTTCTAACACCTCTCTAGGTTCCATACCTCCATCCAAGGCATAGACACCTACCTGCCCTTAACCAAGGACACTAGTACCTTAATCTAAGGCACCTACCCTTAATACTAAGGGCACCCCTTATTCAAGGGTCATGTGACTCCATACCTCCGACTAAGGTATAGTCACTTGCCTGCCCTTATCCAAGGGCACATACCCTTAATCCTAAGGGTACCTTGCCATTTAGCCCCCAACACTAAATGGACTAATAGGGGTCTGAAGTACTGCTAGTTACATAGGTATGTAACATTCCTTCCCCCTAAACTTAAATTTTTCCTTGTAGGGAAAAATTTGGAAAATTCTTTTGGAGATCAGCCTCCTTTTCCCAAGTATCCTCCTCTTCTGATTTGCCCCTCCACCTGACTAAAAATTCCCGAAGCACTTTACTCCGTAGAGTCCTCTGCCGGCTATTAACAATCGTCTCGGGTTCAGCTGGTCCACTCACGGACTCATCACGAAGAAGTTTCCACTAGATCTTCCACAGGGTCTCCCCAACCCCCAACGAGAGTTTCAACTTACTAACGTGGAAAACAGGATGAATTCCGATGTTAGCTGGAAGGTCTAGTTTGTATGCGACCTTGTTTATCACTTGGATAACCTTAAAAGGACCGCAATACCTAGGCGCCAACTTTGCACACTTAATAGTTTTCAAGCCCCTAGAGTGACTAGGGACTCTTAAAAACACCCAGTCGTTGACCATGAATACCTTGTGCTTCCGAGATAGATCAGCATAGTGCCTTGCTCTGTCCTGGGCACTTCTTATGCTATCTTTAGCCGGCTGTAACATTTCTTGCATATCCGCAAGGAAATCAACTGCGGCTTGCACTCGTAGGTTTTTCATGCCAACACTAATTGGTGATCGAGGTTGAAAACCATACATAAGCATGAAGGGGCTGAATCCGGTTGCTGAATGTTTTGCATTGTTATATGCAAATTCCACCAGTGGAAGGTACTGTTCCCAATCAGACCAGGAATCATGGGATCACCATTTTTATGGAGAGAGAGAAAGCTTTATTAAAGTCTTTTCCATGCCATAAGGCACATAAGACCGAATAGTACATCAACACATATGGAAACCAGATGGATCGATGCCATCAAACAGAAGTAAGATCTAAGGTAAGAAGAGAGTAATGGCCATGATTATATGGTATGCAGACCATTTGTAGGCTCAACTGGACATCTCCTGAATTCTCTAACTCAGCCTCTAACTTTGATTAATCTCAAAAGGAGTGAGCAAAGATGCATTTACGATCTATTATTTCTAACGTCTGAACATGAGTAGAGGATGTGATTAGAATCTTCCTATCATCTAAGGCTCTCTTTACGGTAGTTTTTAATTTGGGTAGTCAGCAGCTAATATAGCCTCTGTAGTTGCTTCATCAGGGATGTCTCAGTTTAGTCATTGACCATTATATGCCCTTCGATTTATTGCAGCGATTACAAAGCTTTGCAAGGTTCAGTTTGGTTGAGAAGATGTCCTAGATTTGTTCATGAGTCCCTTGTTTATGCTATGTGTGCATTGTGTTGAGCTTACGCTGCCATACAGTTGATTTTTGTAAGCAATTGTGAATCTACCAAACAACTCCAATTTCTTTTTTCTGAGTGATGTAGTTTTGCTTTCTACAAATGGTGTACTCGTGTTTGGCTTCAACAAATTGTGGAATTTTGGAGGTTACCACACAGAATTGGTAACTGTTTAGTCCACCCTTTCCTGGGCTCATACCACAGTTTTGGTGCAGCGATTGTTATCATAGGCAGATTAAGTTTGTTGTAATGCGGTCAATGGTTGCTTTGAGCAGGGAAGTTCTCTTGATTGATGTTTGTTTCACACTTCTTCATATGCTTATGAGCTTTGACATTGAAATGACTTTGTATCATGGTGTGAATTGGTCATGATAAGTATCCATCAAGGAAACATTGGATGGGATCTAATGACTAGAAATAGTTTCCATCTGTAAGTTTATAGATATGTTTTGTATTTCCATTCTACTCACATGCTTGTGTCCATCCATGATCTTTCAATGTTCTTCTCATACCTACAGAATTTGGAATTGTTTCAAATCTTTTAACACACGGATATCTATACATGTACATGCAGGAGATGAATGAGTGGGAGTACAAGAGCAAAATCAATGGAAAAATGCATGCGTGTGGACATGATGCCCATGTTACCATGCTTTTAGGTGCTGCCAAATTACTTTTTCATCGTCGTCACAAGTTGCAGGTTGCCATTTTCCTTAAGCTAGGAGTTATGTTACAGGCAGTTTCTTGAAAGCTCAAAAGCTTTTGTCATGATTGTACAGCTTTGTGTTTGTGAGCAACAATATACCATGATTTTGATCTGATTTCACATTAGAAAGTTAAAGCCATTGGGAGATGATGAGTTCAAACCTGATACAGGAAGCTGGCAGTAGGGAAACAACATTCGTCATGAACCTGAAATTCTGAATATACAAATAACAACTTTATCATCTTGTGTAGGAGAAGTGAGAATAGAGGAGAGAAGACAATAAAAAGGAAGGGCAAAATCTTTCTGGAAGTTATACATACCTTATACAAGATATTTTTGGACTCTTATTGATATTTGGGTCTTTTGATGTGTGAATATAAGTTTCTTCAATTGGATTATGCATGAGAAGGACCGGTATTTAGACTAGCAAGTCATAGCTATAACTACCTTCATTTCCTTGTTACATAGAGTAGTAGCAACTCTTTGCATACGGTATATCTTGTGCTATGGCTTGAATCTAAAGCATAGTGGAAACTCTAGACTCCAATCAGGAATGTAGTTTTGGTCGTTGGCAAGCACTCATGAAATGACGCACCAGCATTTAGAACGTGCAAAAAGCTATAGTACTTGAGCATTTAGCCAAGGTGAAGCGAGACATTGGCTAGCACATGCTTAGACTGTGTGACCACGTGAACCACATAGACATGCATTTAGCTATTGAATAAGGTGTGTAGTTTCAATATATGGAAAAGAGAGCCAAAGACAAACAAGACCTTAATCATGGGTCGTAACGGTCTAATTTCTATATATAAGAGTGATGTTATGTTGTAAAGCACTCGTTGTCAAACCCGGCCTTTTTTTGTTCATGAATAACCAGCCAGTCTCTTTCATTTCCTAGTGGAGGCACTAACTAGCCACCACATTGTTAGCACTCCTAAGTGGAAGTAATAAGTGGTTATCAGTCAAAGTGGCGGTGTCAAATTGTGTGTGTTTGTGTGTGTGTTCCCACCATCCTATTCTCGAAGTAGGGAACCACACTAGGTGATGCCAAGTATTTTCTTGGATGTTATATATGCTTGAGGGCAATGTTTTCCGTTGGGGGAGAGTTATAGACTTGCCTCATACTTTGAATGGGTCAAGGGCCCAACAATTTTAGCTAAGTAACTCGAGTAGGGGTTCTATTAGAGGACATGGACCCTACAGGAGGTTGCCTCCATAACGCCCAACTATTCTAGCTAAGTAGTCAGAGTGGGGGTCCTACTGGATGATACGCTGACAGGAGGGTGCCTCCAAATCCCTAAGTTGTGGATAAGGTTGACTGAGTCTCTAGAAGCTTCCGCTTCAAAGCGTTTATTGGGTATAAACAAAGATGCATGATCTGTTCCGGATGTGTGTTCCGGATCACGATCTGGGGAATTCCCGTTAGGGTTTGCTGGATCGCAATTTTTTTTTTCTTTTAAAGTTGCCAATATGGGTATCATGTGGTGAAAGGATACCCAAAAGCAATTATTATGCAGTTCTGTTGCTTGGTTTCAGATGGCTGCATTCATCAAAAAATTGGACATCACAGATTTGCAAATATTTGCTTTTGCATTCACAGGCTACATTCATCAGAAATCTGGACATCAGCAGATCTGCAAACCATTGGCATAAGAAGACAAAATTAGATAAATCTGATATTCATTTCAATAGCAAAAGCAGCTGATCTGGACATTAGAAACAAATCTGCAAATTGTTTTGCGATCTGGGACCACGTTTCTGGTCCTGGATCGCTGGCGATCCAGATCGCACGATCCGGATAGTTTTTGCAGCGGATCACGATCCGCTGCAACTCGGGGTATAAATAAGGAACTAGAGACAGTTATTATTCAACTTTGGGTATTAGTATTGCTCGAGCTCTTCGAGGGAAAACTCATTGCTATTGCTTGTAGGGTTTTAGCTATTGATCATATGTGATGTACTTGAATCTTCTCTGTAGGAGAATCCTATAGTTGCCTCATTTATGGTCTTTTATGCTTCATCAATATGAAAATCTATCAATTTTATTCATAACTTACAGAGAACTGGGGATCACCTCAATGATGGCTTTGTGACCCAAGGAGTAGAATGGCATGTAAAGGACATAAATTGCAGACTAAGTTTGGGAGCTTCATTCTTCACATTGGCTAGTAGGATCATACTATCTTGAGGGAGTTGTGTTATAGAATATGCCAAAAAACTGCATAAAAGAATGTGATGCTGCTGAAACAAGGCAAAATAGGACTCGCAGATACTAGTCAAGCAATAAATACAGAAACAGGAATCATGCCAAATGTCTGAGAATAGCCTAATTTGCAAGAAAACATAGAATCGTTTGAAAAGAGGATTGAAAGCAAGACAATAATTACAAACTTTCAGAGAAGGATTGTTATCAGCACAAAAGGTGTCCATAGTACTTCCAAATACGTTGCAAAAAGGTTTGAGAAGTCAAAGAGCATGCACCTCTCCCTCTCCCCATCAGACACTTTTCAAGCTCCCTTAAACCAGAAATGTACACTTGTACATTTTGGTCGCAAATGAGAACGTTCTCAGGTTTGGGCCTTAAGTAAAAAAGGTTCTAATATATTACTTTCTAATTGGAACGTCCAAAAATGCCGAGCAACCAGAATGGTTGACTGTCAACTATGGTTGCATTGAAACCTGACTATCAAATGAGAATCTGGTAGTTGTAGCCACATCTAAAGTTAGTCGCTTATGATTGTGGTGTCACACAAAATGCACTGCTTACTCGTTATCTTTTAATTTCTCCAGTATAGGACCAATTGACTATCCTTTTTCTGCTGTGCTTTTTTTCCAGGGAACCGTGTTGTTATTATTCCAACCAGCAGAAGAAGGTTATGCAGGTGCGAGGCATATGATTGAAGAAGAGGCACTTGGAGAAGCAGAAGCAATTTTTGCAATGCATGTCTCTCCTGATCAACCTGTTGGTTATGTGGCAGCGAAATCTGGTGCATTGCTAGCAGGCACCGGAACCTTTGAGGCTGTAATAGAAGGCATTGGCGGCCATGCAGGATTTCCGCACTATACTGCAGAACCAATATTGGCGGCTTCCTTCATTGTAATTAGCTTACAGCAGATAGTTGCTCGAGAAACTGATCCAAATGACAGCCAGGTTTGTACCCATAATGTTCAGAAAACTTTCCTTCCTGGTTATCTGCTAACAATTATAGCTATTGCATTGAACTGTTCATTACTGGCGAAGAGAGCAAGAGTGTTGTATGCATGACATTGAAACTGTCTTTGGGTATCTTTACTAGATTTAGGAATGAGACCTTTCACAATATATTTTTCAGATGAGATCTGCTTCTATTCAGTGCGAAAGTCCAAACATAACTTCATAGGTTCTTATCCCTTTGAGAGCATGAAATCTCGAACCAGCGTCATAAAGACTTGAACTGATAAGATAAAAATGTACGAAGATCAAGGGAAAATAAGTTTTTTTTTGGATGTTCTTGCGAGCAGCTTTAAAATTTGCAATAGTTTAATAAAATAGTCATCTCTTATTTCCAAGCTGCTTACTGTTTCCAAGAAACACACTTCATTTTAAGCATGAATGTGTTGTGAAGTCCTTTGCATGGCCCATACCTCGTAGTAGACATAACAGTTATGTCTTTTTCTTCTTGGCAAAAATGCATAGTTTGTTGTTCAGGAGCAGTCCGAGGAGTATTGGAGCAAAGATGACAAAGACAGCTTTCCAGTAGGACACCTCTTACTGACCAAAGGCAACAAATTCTGCCATAGCTTTTGCACTACTTACATTGTGGAGATCCATCATCATGGCCATCATTATAGACAATTTCTTTGAGTATAGGATATCGCAGTCTAGCAACGTTCATATGTTGATGAGACTGTTTTCACTTTTGAAAATCTATTAGTACCAAATTTTAAGCATTACAGAGTAGATTAGCAGTCCAGGTCCTTTTTTTTTAAGAGTTGCATGAAGCTACCATAGGGTCATGCCCTAGGATCATCAGTAGGTTCTCAACGATGGTGGAGGTTCTTCTATTTCAGGACTTCAGCAGCTTCTGACCTGGCCGCCAATTTGCCATTCATGAACAGTCCAAGTTGCAACTCTAAAGCTAGAGATGAAGTAGCTAGGACTATCTCATGCATATGTAGACTGCTGGCCACGATTGCAATCATAGAATTTGATATCAAACAAAGTGTAAATGACCTGCACGGAGCAATCTCCCATCAAGAATGATCATTTATATCACATATAACCATTGGCCAAGTAGTGAATAGTTCCCCCACAAAGGGCTCAAGCAATCTTTGTATAATAAGGTACCAAAATGATGAAATGAGCAACTAAATATTGTATTAGCAAACCCTAATTTGTGGCTAGAAACCACCAAGGGAGGAAAAATAGTGCACCCAATATCTAGGCCCCCTACTCCAATACATGCATAAGAAAGGGACACTTGGCCAACACGTGAGATAAAAATAGCACTGGGCAAAAAATTAGTAAAATGTAGAAGTCGTCCTAAAAAGATAGTATTGGAAGGTAAAAGCATCAAAGTGGATTGGATGTCCATAACACTCCCCCACTGAAAAAGGAAAAAAAAAATTCGCCCTAAATGTGGACATAAAACAACATCAATTAGAGGGAGTAGCATCCTCTTAAGTTGGTACATGAATTGTGTACCTTGTGACTAAATAGTAGCGGCAAGTACACAAGCCTACCTAACAAGCAAAGGTGTGAAAAATGAACATCATTGGGCTCCCAAGTAGCCTTGTTGATAGGCCAACTATTCCATTGTAATATTGAATTTGCCACATACATCGACTGTATTGAAGTCTGACCTACAAGATAGTGGATGGAATGTAAAGAGCTCTAGGTTATCATGAAATATAGCATCCCGAGGAGCCTCGTTCTCTTTAGTAGCAAACAATACTCTCACTTGAGAAATATAACAAGCTCTAGTGGTTGTTGTAAGTTGTAAGTGATAGATAACAAGACTCAAGCGATTAAGTATCTGAAAAGGCCCATAATAGCATGATGTGAGCTTCTCAATCCAAGCATGTCCTTGAACAAAGTGACATCCACTGAAGCTAATCCAAAATTAATGTGGGCACCCTCATGAAATTGAACATGTCTATGGCAATCCACAACGGATCTATACCTTCGCTGAATTCATTTAAATTGAGTGTAGCCTCTAATCAACGATCTCATGAGCACTAATTGGGATAGGAACATCTTCAATAGGCAAAGGCATAGCTGGAAATGCTAGAGAATACCCATGAGTAAGATAGAGCTACTATGGATATACTCTACCAAGCGTAAATGCTGGTCCCAATCCCATCCTGTAGGAGATAATAATTGCACAAAAAATCCTATAGTATGTGGTTACAGAGCGAGAGAGAGAGAGAGAGAGAGAGAGAGAGAGAGAGAGAGAGAGAGAGAGAGAAATTGTATTAATGTCTGTTGGGTGCCCAAGGGCACATAAGACAGAATAAATAAATACATATCTCGTAGGATCACTGTCCATGTCGGACAACATAAAAATCACTAGTCTAAGTGGAAAAGACAATGTAGAACTCTCTCTAGCTAGTTAAAGACACATCCAACATAGAGTCATAGAAAGCATATAAGAGCAAATATACAGAGCTTAACCTCCAACTCTGAAGAGGGTACAGGTGCAAGAGCTTAACCGCCTACTCTGTTGAGGAAAGGAAAAGGAAGAGTAAAATATCAATCTCGAAAAAAATGTCTGATACTCATAGAAGCTGTGATCTGTGGTCGAGGAGCTCTGGTAGCTTTGGAGGCGCGTGTAGATCTGGCACGAGGTGGTGGCTGAGCACGCTGGGCCTTCGCCCTCACCGGTATGACTGCCTCTCCATTTGATAGGTCATCGCGCTCCCGCTTCGGAAAGAAAGAAAGAAAGCTTTATTAATGTCGTTTCCATGCCAAAAGGCATAAAAGACTGAAGAGGTAGTACAACAGAGTAAATGGAACTCGGACGGGATAGTGCCGTCAACAGAAAACTAGACTAAACTTAAAACGTAAAACGTAAATCGCTATGTAAAGAAAGCTCATCTCTCATGTAGGAGAGGAAATAAATGGCCATAGCTCAAAACATCTCTCATGTAGGAGAAGGAGAAGAATCTGAAATTTTAAGTTCTGCACTTTTAACCAAGACCGGGCGTCCGTCTCGAAAGAGAGTTCGAAAACCATTGGCCTTAGCATCTGCGATGATTTTCTTTCTCTCAGTCCATTGAATGGGCGTCAAGTCTTGCATCCATAAAAAAAGTAGACCCCTTGAGGCAGCCTCTCTTATGCAAAACCTTTTGACGAAGCAAAGCATCCTTGAATCGCAGAAACACTGTGGTGGGTTGGAGCTTACCCACCCAAGCAGCAGATATGACATCCTCTTTGAGACCAAAGGTGGAATGAATAAAAGCATTTGCCTCAGCCACGAGGTCCTTACCCGCAAAAGAAGCTCCCCTAACCCTGACATTGAGGGCCTTGAGATCTCGTTTTTGATGTTCTTGAATAGATTCAGAAATAACCTGCTTAGAACCCTTGAGCACGTCGGCTCAAGAACTCTTCGATTGCTGAAGTTGCTGCTCCAAGGAAGGTACAAGGATGGGCCAGAAGAGAGAGGGAGGGACAGAAGAGAGAGGGAGGGATGGTGATGGAGGGACAAGAGAGAGGGACAACGATGGAGGGATCGGATCAGCAAGGGACAGGGGGCGGTGGTCAGCCAGGGCAACAAGGGACAGGTAGCGAGGATGTGAGGGTCAGGATCAGCGATGGAGGGGCAAGATCAGGGGGCAGGGCCAGCGAGGGACAGAGTGAGGGACGGGACATGGAACGATAGTCAGGGCAGCGAGGGACATGGAATGATGGACAAACAACAGGTCAGCAAGGGAGCGAGGGTCAGGCAACGAGGGTCAGGGAGCGATGGTCAACAAGGGAAAGGCAGAGATGGAGAGCCAGTGAGGGATAGGGCGATGGTTAGTGTAATAGTTCCTAACACCACAGTAGGGCAAACACTAACTGATACACCCAACCTTGCCTACTCCCTGATATGGAGTAAGCCCCTCCTAGCCCAATGTGAGGACTGGTAGCATGCATACTGTCAAGTGTCGGTCACGTGGCATTGATGTGGCCGACTGCACGTCGGGACCCAACTGGGGGTCCTATCCTGCTGACAGGGTCCCTAAGCTGTGTTAGGCCCGCCAGGACTATGGACCGTGCTGGGGCACACTACTCACACTGTCTTGCCCTGTTGGTCGTGTACTCTGGACACGACCCTGACTGTGGTATCTGACCTTCTGTGTTCTCTAGGGCTCGACATTGGTTACGTGCTCGTAACACTCCCTCCCCCTTAAGAACCGTCTTGGTCCTCTAAGACAAAGTCTGGAAAGATCTTGTGAAGGACGCTGCCTCTTTCCCAAGTGACATTCTCAGCAGGCTGATCATTCCACTTGACCAGATATTCTCGGTATAGAGTATGACGAGTCTGCATCTCTCTACTATCAAGAATCTCCTTTGGCTCATGTGGAGGTTGCTGAGAATCCGATGGGAGAACTAGAACACTGTCCCCTACCAGATTTTCTGATCTGGCTAAGGCCTTTCGTAACTGACTTACATGAAAAACTGGAAAAACCTTACTAATGTGTGGGAGTTCTAGTTCATAGGTGACCTCGCCTAGTCTCCTACTGATGGTAAAGGGACTGCAATACGTAGGAGACAACTTAGCACACATTCCTGATTTGAGGGTTTTAGAGTCAACTGGGACTCTCAAGTAGACTTTTTCACCAGCGGAGAACTGTACTTCCCGTCTGTGTGGATCTGCATAATGCCTGGCTCGATTCTGGGACTGTCTAATGCTACGGTTAGCATGTTCTATCATCTGGTTTAGGTCTTCTAAAATGTTTCTGGCCGCTTCAACTTTTTCTTGTTTAAACCCTATAGCTGTGGGTGAGCGTGGCTGAAAACCGTACATCAACATAAATGGCTTGTATCCCGTAGCTGAATGTTTGGTACTGTTATAAGCAAACTCTAATATCGAGAGATACTCCTCCCAATTAGTCTGCTTCTTGCTGACGTATGCACGAAGCATATCCTCCAGCACCTGATTTACCCTCTCTGTTGGACCGTCCGTCTGTGTATGGTCGGTAGTACTCATATTAAGTTTAGTATGGAGATGATGGAATACTGCCCTCCAAAAATTTCCATTAAACTTACTGCCCTGGTCGCTGACTATGCTGGAAGGTAGACCGTACAATTTAAATAGCCCATCTACAAACAACCTCGCTAACTTTGGAGCTCTAACGGTTGTTTTGGTCAGAATAAAGTGAGCCATTTTGGTTAGACGGTCAACTCTGACCCATATAGCGTCATTACCCTTTTGGGTTTTAGGTAGGCCTACTATAAAATCCATGGAGATACTCTCCCATCTACCAGCTGGTATATCTAAGGGCTGTAACAACCCTCCTGCCTTTAAACGCTCTGCTTTATTTACTTGACATTTCTGGCAACTGGTTACATATTGTTGGACGTCCTTTTTCATACTGGGTATGAAAAACTGCCTACGCAGAAGCTCATAGGTCTTCTGTATGCCTGGGGCCCCGCACTAGGATTGTCATGACACTCATATAGGACTTGCTGCCTATAATCCTTTGAATTTGGGACACATACTCTATCTCTATAGAGCAAGTACTCATCCTGAATGGAATACTGTTTCCATTTGAATCCTTGAGTCAACTGAATTTCCTGGGTTTGCTTGGGTAATACAGGCTCAGAATTTTCAACGTCATCTGACGTATACTTGGACTCATCATCATCCTCAACGGAAGCTGCCGTATTCTTGGATGAACTGGCACCAGCCCCGGGAACTGGTTCTGGAGTCTGTAACTGTCTGCTCTGGACTGAGTTCCAGATAATAGAGAAGAATGCATCATGCTGGCACTTCCCTCTCAAGGACTCGAGTAACTCATTACGAATCTGAGTAAAACTCAGCTCGTTTATCATAGGGGCATCTGCTATTGTATTGAATTTCCCCCGTCTATATTGGATAGACATATCAAACTCTTGCATCAACTCTGCCCAACAAGCTTTTTGACCTCTAAGCTTAGGTTGATTGCAAAGGTATCTGAGACTTTCATGGTCTGTCAGGACCTCAAAGTTGGCACCATACAAATAATGCCTCCTACTGGTCTGAATTTGGCCTTTCCCAAGATAATCTATTAACTGCCTAGTTATTTCTTCATCCTCTGTTCGGCTGACCCGATACGGAGGTTTAGAAACAGGTGCTGTACCTCTGGTACTAGGTTTATTACATGATCTACCTCTCTGCTAGGTGGCAAACCATGTGGCAAATCTTCAGGAAAAATGTCTTTAAATTTAGACAATAAAGTTTCTAATTTACTAATTTACTAGGTTTATTACATGATCTACCTCTCTGCTAGGTGGCAAACCATGTGGCAAATCTTCAGGAAAAATGTCTTTAAATTTAGACAATAAAGTTTCTAATTTACTGATTTTCTGCTGTAAAGAACTGGAAATGAAACTTCAGGAATAAACTGAAAGTTGCATAAGAATACTTGATGGTCGTCGTCTCCGATTAGCTGACAGAGTTCTGAACTGCAAACCATAGGACTGTTGGGAACATCATGCTCCCCATGCAACTGGATCTCTCGGCCTTTATGCTGAAAGCTGAGGGTGTTCTCCTGATAATTTCTGTGGAGGGAAGGTCCTAAACTGTAGAGCCAGTCTCTCCCGAGACCAATGTTTGTGCGATCCAGGTGCATTATTTGAAAGTTTATTTCATCTTGGTACCCCTGAATACCAAGATTTAAGCTACTTACCATAGTTTCCTAGATTTTCTTATCTTCACCCTTAGCTAATGAAGTCATGTACCTATGCTGACTAGGTATATTTGGAAGTTTAAGTTTTTTAACCAGGGTGTAGTTGATGAAATTATGGGTTGCCCCATCATCAACCATAACTCTAACTAACTGGTTACCAACTTTCCCATGCATACGTACTAGTTTAGGTCATGCGGCCCAAAACTGAAGGGTCTCGCTAGCATTGCAGAGGTTAGCTGGCAACAGTGTTCATGGTCTTCATGATACACTTTGATCTCGGAAGCTGCCGAGTCACTGGGGAAACTTACGGTCTGAACAAGATAAACTTGTTTCTTATCCTTTTTATCTTTCTTAGTGAAAGGCCCCTTGGGACACTGTCTGACTATGTTTCCCTTGCCAAAGCACAAACGTTCTTGTTTGGCTTTCTCAAAATCTTCTGGTTTTAAGGGCGATATGAGTGAAGGGCGTTTCTGAGGAGCTTCACCTTTAATTTTATCTTCTTTCTTTCTTTTTAAAAATTTCTTTTTAAATTGAAAATCTTTCTGAGGAGGCTGCTCAGAAAGGGGTTGTTGTCTCGCCCTCT